>JZKD02S1672728.1:1684492-1695118 GCA_000966675.3 Picea glauca
GGTAACTCCCCCTTTTTTCTCGTCTTTGGCAGAGAAACAATTCTGCCACCTCACATTCTTCTCCCTTCACTTCAGTTGTCACACAAAGTCCAAGAAGGAGATTGTCCCCCTTTGGCAAATGCCTTTGGAGGCTCCATCGAAATTTACTTTGATGAAGTGTGTTGGAGGGGGAGTCCAGGTGGTTGGGCTGGTGGGTTGCCCCGTATGGCTTCTGGCTGGCACATGGTTGGTCAGGATGGGCCGCCAGTTTTGTAGGATGATCTGCTCCTCAGGGCTGCACTGCCAATCTTTCTCTGTCCAGGATTTGCTTCTGACTGTTTCTATTATTTGAGATCTGATTCTTGCCCAGTTGTCTTCAGGGAGGGAGGGTTGTGAGTGGAAGATGTGTTTGTTTCGTTCCTTCCAAATTTTCCAGAGGGTGAATCCTGGCAGTAGTTCCCATATGAGATTTAATATGGGGTTGTTGAATGAGATGTTGTCCCAATTCTCAATTGTGCAATTGATGCTGCTTCAATTTCGATTGGATTTGTGCATGATTTGCGCTCCATAATCCCAGATCTGTTGACTATAATGGAATTCATTGAAGAGGTGTTCTTTGCTTTCCTCCTGTAGTGAGCAAAGAATGCAAATGGAGGGTCCAATGAAGCCTCTCTTCCTTAGATTGTCCCAAGTTAGAGCTCTGTTGTGCACTACCAGCCACAGAAAGGTGGAGACCTTGGGCCATAGGGCAGAATTCTAGACTTTATTCCAAATGGGCTCCGTCCTTGGATCCGATTGGTTTGCTTGCAGTGAGTAAGCTTCTTTGATAGTGAAAGTGCCAGTTGTGGTGTACCCCCACCTCAGGATGTTTGGTCCCTCTCTATACAGTATTTTCCTACTGGCGGCTTGAGATTGCCAGCTCTGCAAATCGATGGTTTCGGGAATCCCAAGCACTTGGTGAGAGATCTTCCATTGGCGCCACCTTTGATGCGGAGTTTGTGACATCCATAGTTCCTTGACTTTGGGAATGGCGTTTTGGTGGAGGGCTCTTTTGAGAGCCGATAGCTCTTCCATTGTGTCCAATGGCTTGAGTTGCTGCCAAGAATCTTTCCAGAATAGGGCACTTCCTCCGTCTCTTATCTCCCAAAAGGCGTGGTGTTGAACCAGAGTGTGATTGTGCCAGGCGGTGTTCCAGATGTTGGAGCCTTGTATGTGGTTGTTGAGACGGATTAGCTTGTCTTCCGGAGTGTGAGGGGCATATTTCCTTTTCCATAGTTGTACCCAGGCTGCTGCAGGGTTCTTTAACCATCTCCACCAGATTTTAGCTCCCATTACTTGGTTCAATTTCCCTGGGTCTCTAAGCCCCAGTCTGCCTTGACTTTTTGGCGTGCAGAGCTTATCCCAATTGACTAACGCCCATTTCTTATTTGGTTGGTGTCCGTTCCAGAGAAAATTCCATTGTAAGGATCGGATAGCTCTGATGACTTTTTTGGGAGCCGCCAGAGCAGTGAAGAGATAAGTGGGCAGTGCTTGCAAAACTAATTTGAGGAGGACCAGCCGGGAGGCAATATTTAGAGGTCTGAAAGTCCAGTTGTGAAGCCTGTTTGAGATGGAAAGGAGGAGGTTGTCCCAGGAGATGGCGGAAGTCGATGCTCCGGTGAGAGGAACACCGAGGTAGTTGGACGGAAGGGAGCTCCTGGGTATCCCCAGAAGTCTAGAGATATGACGTTGGATAGAGGGTGGGGTGTTGAAGAAGTAGAGTTTGGACTTGTCCAAGTTGAGCGACATGCCGAAGGCCTCAGTGAAGTCTGAAAGGATGGAGTTTTGTTTTGAGGCCTCTTGGACAGTGGGAGAATTCAAGAGGAGAGTGTCATCTACAAATTGACTGTGTGAAGGTGCTGGCTAAATGTTGTGCAAAGGTAGGCCTTTGAGGGAACCGTCATTTACTGAAGCTTTGATGTAGTTCCCCAACCCTTCCGCTAAGAGTATAAACAGAAAAGGGGAAAGGGGATCCCCCTGTCGGATTCCTCTAGATGGCGAGAAAGGTTTTGATGGGACACCGTTCACAAGGATGGAAAAGAAGGTGGAGGAGGTGAGGTTCATGACCCAACTGACCCATTCCTGATCAAAGCCAAAGGAATCTAGGACAGCTCTGATGTATTTCCAGCTAGCCCGATCAAAGGCTTTTGAAAGGTCAAGTTTGATAAGCATACCTAGAGTTATTGAAGTTTTGAGGGAGTGTATGATCTCATGTGCCAGAATGATGATGTCCATGATCTGTCTTCCTTCTACATACCCTGACTGCTCCTTGGATATTAGGAACGGCAGGATGGCCTTGAGCCTGGTGGCGATGACCTTCGTTATAACTTTGTAGATGACATTGCAAAGGGCTATTGGTCTGAACTGTTTGGGATTGGTGACTCTTTCTTCCTTCGGAATGAGTGTGAGGAAGGTGGCATTGAGAGTTGGAAGTACTAGGCCTGAAGCTCTTGACTCCTCGATTACTTCCCACACATCCTGTCTGACCAGATCCCAGCAATGGTGAAAGAATTCCACGGTGAACCCATCCGGACCTGGGGCTTTCCCTACTGGCATGGCTTTTACTGCTTGGTCGACCTCTTCTTGGGTGATGGGCCGAGTCAGGGCTGCATTCTGTTCTGGTGTGACTAAAGTCGGTATGTGTCATGTTACCCTTCTTATTGCTTCTGTTTTGTCCTTCTGCGGTTCTGTAAGGAGATCTTGATAGTATTTGAGCAGTTCCTCCTCTATTTTGGACTGCTCCCTGATTAAGTTACCCTGGTTGTCCTCGAGGTGAGTGATCCTGTTGATATGCCTTCTATGCATCATTGCTCTGTGGAAAAATTTCGTGTTCTTTTCCCCTTCCTTGAGCCATTGCACCCTGGATCTCTGCTTCCAGAGGATTTCCTCCTGCTTCCTTCATTCCTCCAGTTGTGCCTGAAGTTGTTCTTCTTCAGTCATTAGTTCAACGGTTCTTGCTCCAGAAATGAAAATTTTTTGGATCTCTCCTAGTCTGCTTTCTATGTCCTTTATGCTTTGCAGTATATTGCCAAAGTTGTTTTTGTTCCATTGTTTTAGCCTCTACTTGAAGTTTTTTAGTCGTTACTGAAATCTATACATGCATGAGCCGTGATCTATTGCCGCTTGTTCCCACCAGGATTTGGCTAGTCACTTAAAGTCCGGATGTTCTAGCCAAAATTTCTCAAAGTGGAAGGGTTTGTATCTGGGAGGTTCTCCCAGGTCCATTTGCAAAGCCAGAGGCCAATGATCTGAGCCTTCTTTTGGTAGGATGAGGCTTTCCAGATGAGAGCCTGGATCCATGATTTCCTCAGTTACCAAGAAGTGATCTAGTCGGCAGGCAATGTGCTGGTTGCCCGATCTGTGATTGGACCAAGTGAAGATGTCGTTGTTATTCTCAATATCTACTAATTTTAACTGATCAATGAGAGATTTAAACTTACCGTTGTCTTGCTCGAGTCTTTTGATGCCTCTAGTTTTTTCCTCCAGTGTCAGAATCATGTTGAAATCGCCTCCTAAGATCCAGTTTGGGGTTGTCGCCAAGGTTTTGATCAACTCAAGTCGTTGCAGGAATTTGTCTTTGTCCTGGGCGTTGTGTGGCCCATAGACATTTGTAATGGCTCCTTCCTGGTTCGTGCCTATTACTTCAAAGTGAGCGGTTATGGTACCAATTGTTGTAAAGCATTTACTAATAATCACATTGGATGGATTCCATAAGATAGCTAGGCCACCTGAGGCTCCTATGGAATCTGTTGTTATGGAGTTGCATTCTCGCCATATACGCTGAGAGATTGTTTCAGATTCTGCCCCTTTGCATTTGGTTTCCTGGAGCAGCAGTATATCTGTTTTCTCTGCCATTATGCAATCTCGGAGGATCCTTTGTTTGGATCTTCCATTCAGTCCTCTGATGTTCCATGTGATAATCTTCATCATTAGGAGGGAGGTGCTGAGTGGAGGTATCCCTCCGAAAGCTTGTGTATCTGGCCTAAATTTATCATGAGGTTGTCGACTTCCTTGATTAGCTGGTGTGTTGTTTTCCTTCCCCTCCTTTTGTTTTCGCGGAGGACTCGTTTCGTGCCAGAGGTCGAGTCCATTGCTATGCCCAGGCGTGCAGTGGATCCTGCAGAGGAATTAAGAAAGACCTTGTGCACCTTGCGAAGTTGTTCTTCAGGGAGGGTCTACAGGTCCTTCTGGTTTAAAGCCTCCTCCAGCTTTTCTAGATCTATCACTGCCAGATCCCGATCATCCAGCAGCATTGGGGTGTCCCCGTTGCCTTCTCCTCTTTCTTCTGTTGGGGTCTCACCAGTGTGCGGATTAAGGTCAGAGTTCGGGCCTTTCATTTTCTGTTGCTGGGGATTTTTATGCAGGTTCTGGACTTCCTCTTCCTCTGGTAGCTGCTCCAGTATCTCATAAGAGTTCTTCATGGCAATGTTTTGCCCGGCTGTCGCGGTCTGCTTCTTTGGTGGGTTTCTCCTTTTTGATGTTACCGTGGTGAATCCATCTTTCTGCAGGGTTTCGGATGGTTTTGCAGCTTGCTTAATGATGGGGCAATCTCGATAGAGATGGCCATGTTCGTGGCACCTTCTACACCTGAATGGTATATGCTCATAGTCCAAGGTTTGTTTCCAGTCCTCATCCTGATATTCAAGGGTTACCGTCCCCAGGAGTGCTTTGGATATGTTCATGTACACGCAGATCCTGGCATATGAGGTGTACTTTCGTTGCCTTGTGGCTTCTGAGGCTTTCACATACTGTCCAAGGGTATTTCCTATACCCATTAAGATCTCCTCCAACCAGAACTCTTGCGGCAGAGAGTACAGGTGTATCCATATAGGGGCCATGGTGAAGTCCTCTTTGTCTAGGCTAAATCTTTCAGTCCAAAAGCGGAGGAACAGCCCCGCTGAGTTGAAGAAGTATGGCCTGTTTTCAAAGATTTTGTCTTTGTCTTCTAGATTGTATAGAATGATTGTGAAGAAGCCCTTGGAGCTGAGTTGCAGCTCGTAATCCCCCTTGGGATGCCACCAATATTTGATCCATTTATGGAGGTCCCTTTCTTCCGGCCAAAGCCCCAGAAATTTGTCGATTAGGGCGTGTTCTCTCATAAATTGCAGGTGCTCTCCAACCCGGGTTGAGCTAATGAGGTATCTTGGCGGCTTCTCCATTTGCGGAATACATTTGCCTGGTTCCCAGCTCTGTGGTGGCTTTGGTTGAGAGGTTCCTGCTTCTGTTTGCATCTCCTCTCTGAGACTCTGTTCCCTGGCCAGCAGCTGTTCTCGCACCTACGGCGGCGGCTCGAAGGTAGGTCGCGCTATTCTGGCTCCTGGTTTGTCATTGGCTGCTACATTGCAGTATGAGGGGGGTTTCCCCCCTCCTCTGCTTCCATACCCTTGTGACAGTGGAGGCGGAAGGGTCGTCTAAGGCTCTGGCTGGGTTTCACAAGGGAGGTTTGTGCTTGAGAGCCGTCAGTCTTCCTTACGAGGAGGCTAGGGTTTTGCAGACCCCTACATTATAGCATCTTGAATAGTCTTAAATTACTTGTTTCTTGGGTTTCATTTGAGTATTTTGTTTCAGGCTTAGAATTAGGCCTTTTCATTTCAAAAGTATAGTTGCAAGCTATTAATCAAATCCCTTGGATTATTGTAGTTATCAAACGATCAATTGAATCCTAGGAATGATTTCACCGAAGAATGGGTTGATTCCTATGAGATTGAGTGTATTCAAGAGTGTAATATATAACATGTAGGGTAACCCATACCACAACGTATTAATTCTATGAGAACAGAGGTATATCGTACATATATAAACATTGTTCAAATGAAAATCTAAGTTTAAATAGTTGGTATAATAATATGTTGGTGGTGCAAAGCTAGAGGAGCTTTGCATAGTAATTATTTTAAATTCTAATTGTATTTCAGTGAATGATTTAGCTTTTTTCCAGCATATTAAATCAATGTATATGCATTTTCCTTGAAAGTAGATGTAGGCTCTAGACCTGGGCATAGTGGTGGATCCATTCCTTTAGAATGAGATCGAAACCATCAAGTTTTACCCTCTTAGAATTAATGACATCGAAGCCATACTTCTAAGATTGAATATAAACTTTCTATTGGTTTAAAAACTCTTCTCATTTATACAATAATGTGGGAAAGATCATTATCTGTTTAAAATGAAATAAAATATAATATGTGTTATTAATTATGCTCATATATTAATATATTTATCTAAAAGAGTTTTATTATCTTTGTATTTATTTCATAATGAAAGTTATTTGATCACAACTAGCAATTTGTATGTTGATGTTAGCATGTGACACTTTATACAATCATGAAATCTTACACCACCTTTGTATATTTTACATTATGGGATATAGTTTCCTAAGTGTGTTATAGATCCTACTTTTCCTCCTCCTTGTCTTATCTCTTGATGAGGTGTCGATGTGAAAAAAATTGAGGTGGTTTCATTCATGTACTATATACTTGTATCATTGGAATGAATAATATGAACATGAGATGGCTTGAGGCCTTTTCTGCCAATTTCTTGTCCTAGCTTTTTTTCTATTTCTAAACATGATATCAAAGCACCTTTAGTCTTAAGGGCATGGTAATTCCATGGTATTTTTCCATGGAAGGTGAGGATATCAAGCTCCATGGTAGTGATCCATGGGAGATGAAATCTGAGTTGAGATGATGGTGCCAAAATGTGCATGAAGAAAATGAAGCCAAGCTACCTACACCAACAAAATGCAGATCCAAAATCATTTGGATGCACAATGAAAATAAAGAGGTCATAGATTTTCCAAGAAAAAATAATAATTTGAACTACAATTCACAAATTTGTACTTTGGGAGTCGTCCTTGACTCGTTTCCTTATAAAAATACAGTGAATTCGTCATTCGTGCGTTTTCGAGATGAAATTACTATTAGACTTGCAGCTTTTTCGATTTTTTTCTTCTATCCTACTCCATTGTCACACTCTTATCAAAAATCAAGTTCTAGTTTTCTAGGAGATGGGATCTTCTATTTTTGGAATATTGTTCGTAGGCTCCCCAAGGCCATTCATTCAAAGAATGAAATGTCTTTGACCTAATTTTCTTGTGGTTCTATTGTTGGGTATGTGTTATACTCTTTGAAAATTTGATCCTATGTATTATACATTGATATGAGAGCAAAGGGGGATTGGGGCTTGGTTAGCACCCCCAAGCTCGAAGGTTTGTGGAGGTTCAATGGCGAGAGCCCCCGAGAAAAAAAAATTGGTCTATTTTTTGCGGTTTTTCGGCACATGGTTTGTGTCGATGGTTTTCTAATTTCGGTTAAGGAATTAGGGTTGTTGACTAATTTGGGTCAACATATTAGGGGTTTGGATGTCGCGGGATCCTATATGTATATTGTATTGTAAATAATGAATATGATGAATAGAATATTAGAGATGCAACTATAAACAAGTTGTTGGTTTTCCCAGTTTGAGTTTCCAAGGTAAAAATATTTTTGTAATGTGTGTGTGCACCATTGTTATCGGACAAATTGGTAAGTGCATAAACAAAATAATCTTCCTAACTTCCACAGGAAGCTAGAACAAAACAAGACAGAATACAAACTTCACCTTAGACTTCATTGTCATATAAACTAATTTAGAGAGGGACGGGTGACATACCTTTTAAATGACACTTGATCCTTGCTAGTGTCATCCTTGTTGCTCCATATTTGGATTGTAGGATGGTGAACATGTTTAAGAAGCACAAACCAGAAAAGAGAGAGAACAAAGATCTATATATTCCAATGAGTTCTATGTATAAGATCAAGGAGTTATACAATAAAAGTCAAGACAGCTTTATAGGGAAGAAATGTATTGATGCATTATATTAAAATGGAAGTGGAGAATACAACCCATGCCTTGATGTTGAGAGGTCCTTTCCAATGTCTCTTTGCTCCAACACACACACCTTTTCTCCAATGCCTTTGATGAACAAGATCCACAATCTAACTTAGAGAGATAAAGCAAAGCTATCTCAAGTATAATCTATAGCAGAATTATTCATACATAAACCAGCCTTAGACTTTTCCATAAGAGATCCCTCTTTATATAGGGTGAAAGAAGGATGGATGAGAATATTAGGATGATCCCACTAAATTAGAGAAGCGAGTAAGATCCAAACCAATCGGAGGCCACCTAATCTTCTAGAAGATTCCCTTCTATAACTTTCGTGAATTTCACGTTTCCTCTTGTTTAAGCATCGTCACACCCTATGCACAAGCAGCATGCGACGATGTCGCAGCCGAGTGTCATGCAGCGTGTGACGATCAAGAATTGTCGCACCCCAAGTATAGAGCAGGGTGTGACAACCTCATTTGACATAGTTTTTAAGGAAGAAAAGCTAATCCACTTTTCTCATGGAGAAAGTCTCTTTTAATGTTTCCAGGGAACATGGAAGTGAGTTATACACATGTCGTTAGTTGATCACTAGGGTGACCAAAATAATGTGTAACAGAATGCCCCACAAAGTATGAAGTTGGAACCTGTGACAACCAAAATACTTTGTAGAATGTGTGTATCGAAAGAAAGGAGTGCATCGATCGGAAACTTGCAAACAATCAAGCATATACATAATAACATACCATCTTCTGAGGTAGGCATTCCCATAATGAGACTACAAGTGATTCTAATCATAAGTTTCAAGTGAGTCATGGCCACTAAACATACATTGTGGATCCATGTCATCATGATTTAGCATAGCCACCAGAAATATAATGTGGATATATGCACTTTAAAGAATTCAAATTCGGACATAGCCATGAGACATACACAGTGGATCTATGTGTCAGTACAAAATTATAATTACTTCGTCGCAACCTGGACCAATATGGTGAGATCCAGGGTCTTTATTTCCATCGTCTCTAAGTACAAATCTAGCCATGTGATTATAGGTGTTGAAGTCGAACAAGGTAGAAACCACTTGATTACCGGTCACTAATGAAAATCGTTAACAAGTGCGAGGGAAATCACCAATGATGTCAATGACTCCCAAGGTACTATAGTACAATCCAAAATGTGTGGATAAATGAGTTGAATTTGAACACTCAATGGAATCTTCCAATCAGGGGTCAATGATGTGAACCCATTGTTGAAAGAGAAGAGACCTGCCATTGAGGCATGCAGGCTCCAAGGTACTAAATTATTTATAAGTCTTGTTCCCAGATAATGAGTTGATATTGATAGGAAAAGACTCGTCATGGGAGGGACTTAATGTATCCCCCATCAATGACACGAAATAAGTAACATATTTGAAGTATATCAGAGTATGAAGTGATTCGAAACTGACTTAGAGAAAGTCGACATGGTAGAAAATTTATAACTGCAGATAGCTAACTCGATAGAAGGCTTGTTTAGGTGGGACTTTTCTTGAACATATGAATGACACGACAGTTGTCTTGGCAGCATTGACTCAAGGAGGACCCAACATATGAACTTGTGGATGGCCAAACGAGAGACAAATGGATTTCCCAACCCGAATACAGTGATGAAGGGGGGTGTTGTTAATATTATGGTAGTTGTGAGAGGTATTTACCTCCACATGTGAACCTGACGAGAATAGAAGACTCCAGGAAGCAAGAGAAACCCTAATGAGTTGGCTAATAACCCTAGAAGCCTTGTCGGCTCAAGAAGATAATTTATATTAGGCTATTAGCCTCCAAGAGAAGAAGTCGACCAGAAATAATAATAATATATTGAACAAACACTTATCCAGAAGCAGAAGTCAGCCCCAGCAAAACTGGTAGGACTACTATAAATACAAGGCACCAGTTCTCATTTGCATCATCTCAGAATTGTAGTTTCCAAGTTAGTGCGCACTGCAGTTGCAGTCTTGTGTGTAGGTTTGGAGGAGGGTTGCAGGTGCAGCTATAGTAGCAGCTAGTTTCAGTATTGGCTTGAATATCTCTTGGCTAGGGTTTGGGACTATCTGTACAGTCTTTTTTGTTGCGCTATCCTTGGAGATATATGCGCTATCCTTTGTTTGGCTATCTAGCCTAGGGTTTTCTTCCGGAGGAATTCTCAGTCAAGGTTAAGGTGCTCAGAGGGAGGCCTCGGCCTATGGTTGGGTGACGAAGGTATCATCAATGGTAAAACGAGCACACCATATTCTATATTCTAATAGGTTATGGGCCCACACCCCTTCATTCAGCCTAAAATGCTGGAAGGAAACATAGCCGCTAGACATTGAGCTCGTTGAGGAACTGCCGCTAGGGTTACTAGCAGGAGCAATTTCCAAAATCACTGCAGCTAGGGTTACCAACATAAGCAGTTGCAGAAACCCTAAACCTCTTGTCGAGGCACCTTAAGTGACAATATTGACCTAATCTCCAAATAGATCAGTGTACCCTAGCCCAGCACATCTCCTGGTACTCTCAGAAGGCCAAGATGTGAAGTTTGGATTTCTGGTCAAATCTAGGGTTTGACCAAGTCAAGCAAGCCATGACGAACTCTATGAAGTCTGAGAACAGTCTAGATGGAGCCTCTAACTTCAGAGCATGGAAGACAAGGATTGACCTCATCCTTGCTAAGAATAAAGTGTTGGATATTGTGAAAGGAAAGATCGTGAAGCTAGAGTTTAAAGAA
>JZKD02S1672728.1:1695700-1708233 GCA_000966675.3 Picea glauca
CAGAAAAGGAATTGGTGAACATAGTACTCAATGGTCTTCCCAAGACATGGGATTCATTTGCCGCAAGCATGAACACAAGGAAGGAGTACCCGACATTTGAAGAACTTTGGACTTGTTGTTCTCATAAAGAATAAAATATCAATGCAAAAGAGAAACCTCAAAAGAAGTACAATAATCAAGCCTTCACAACAAGATTCAAGAAATTCAGAGACAAAAGAAAGTTTGATTCAAGAAGGAAGCCAAAACAAAGAAAAGATATTTCAAAAATACAATGCTTCAACTGTCAAAAGTATGGTCACTACAGAAATCAACGTCCCAAGCTAAAGAAAAGGAATGAGAAACACGAAGCATCGATTTCCGAAGAAAAGGAACTGACAAAGAAGACTAAGCATGATGGAATAGACTTCTTCTACTAAAAGGTAACAACACTCTTCTTATTTCTTGTACATATCTTGCTTGCATCGTCTTTGTACATATCTTGTATATCTATCTCTTGGAAAATAATGTGTTCCAACAAGAACTATACCTATGAAAGAACAAACAAGATGAAAAGAAGTTATCATTAGATATGACACATGAAAGAATGAAATATATCATGTGAAAGATATTACAAGATAAGCCGAAATCAGAATCAATCTTGAAGAGACTTAGAAGTCAAACATCAAGAGAAATTGGAGAAAGACTTATGAAAACAAATAAGATGGAAGCGTGGACTCTGTTAGACAAAGAAAGCCAATTATATATTGCAGAAGACAATAAGAATGTAGATGAAAGTATGGACTCTATCAGACGGAGGGATCCGATTATATGCACTCTTACATGAAGCAAGGATTAGGAGGGAGCTAATCCTATGATCCATTGAAGATGATGAAATGTATATATCCATGGTAGCAGCCATAAAAGACAGTACGTTTTCAGCTCAATCGCAGAAGAAGACCTTTTCGAAGAAGACCTTTTCGAAGAAGACCTTTTCGAAGAAAAGCCTTAAAAGTAGTCCTGGTTGTCCATCCAGATCCGTGATCTTATGATGAAAAGAAGAAGTGGAATCTCTAGAACATGGAATCTCCATGAATCCAAGAGATAATAAAAAACATGAAGAAGAACATGAATATTCCAATAAAGAAAGAAAAGCCAGAACAACCAGTCATTGTATCAAAGAATCACAAGATTACCAACCTGATATGAACTCACTAAAAGCAATCAAGCAGAAGAACTGAAAGTCATGATGAAGAACAGTGTATGGAAGACTTATGAATGAAAGCATTGTGAGATCCAAAACCAAAAGTTCTCTCAGATGGAGGGAGAAGACTATGACGCTTACTTGTTCCAGTACACTAGACATATCACTACATGAGTCATTATATCATCCGCAACATCTATGAGTTGGAGTTCTACATCAGATAAATGCAAAGAATGTTCTCCAAAGAAATTGAATAAAGAGCGTATGAAGAGCGATCTCAAGACTTTGAGGGATACCAGAAAGAGACTCATGTATGCAGACAAGAAGAAGACAACTTGGTGGAGAACCTCCAGTGCACAGTAGAAGTGTGGTGAAGATTTCCTATAACATCAAGATGACTACTTAGAAGATCAGATCTCATGATGACAGAAGAAGTGCCACATGGATATGTTCCAGTTTTCCAACTATGATATACTCTATTGTTCAGATCTACATAAAGCCTTCACAGTGTTCCAGACTAAAGTAAAAATATTACATTATCCATGATGAAGTCTAGAAAGGAGAGGTAAAGCTCGAGTATATTCCCATTGATGAGCAGACAGCAGATATCCTGACAAAACCTCTATCCAGAATCAAGTTTTTATATTTTCGAGAGAAGACGGGGATCTGGAAGATTCTCCAAGCTAAGAGAAGGTACGAAAAAATATTTTTGAAATTTAAGTAACTCTCCAGTTAGGAGGGAGCATTTACCTTTGCAATTGAAAAATAGTCCAGATTGGACAGATGCTTTCATGTTCGGAAAGTGGACTAAGATTTTTTACGGACAGTGACTTCCCATTATGGTTAACATGGGAGGCAGACTGATTATTGATGTATCATAGACAGCGACTTCCCATTGTGGTTAACATGGGAAGTGGTCTAGGACATTCATTCTTCTTGGCAGTCACTCTGAGTAGTGGTCAAGTAGAATGGTCCACCTCGCCGGGAAGTCATTCTTTCGAAGTTCACAGTTGTGAGCAGTTTCGAAGAATGGTCTATTTTGGAGGTTGATGCAGGACAGACATTCCTCGAGGGTTATACATTCTCTCTAGGTTACACTTTGTTTAGTGTAGGAGGAATGGCCTAGGGTAGGGAATGGTCCGGACAGTTATTCCTTAGGGCATACTCATTCTCTCCAATTTACACTTTGTTTAGTGTCGGAGGAATGGCCTAGGGTAAGGAATAGTCCAGGCTCAACAATCAAGGACAGTCATTCCTTAGGGCAGACTCATTCTCTCCAGGTTACACTTTGTTTAGTGTCGGAGGAATGGCCCAAGATGAGGAATGATCCAAACATTTCTCATGGTTTATGCATTCTATCCAGGGTGCACTTTAATTAGTGTAGGAAGAATGGCCCAGGGTGAGAAATGGTCCAGGCTCAGAAATCAGAAATAATCTTTTCTTCCTTGTTTGTGAAGAATAGGGCAAATAGCCCATTGTTGATGAGGGCAGATATTCTTTCAAATCTCACAAACGTGAGTGAAATATCTTCCCAGAGGATTCAGTTTATCTTTAACAGTATTTTTCTATGCAGGATAGCATCAGATGATTGTTATGGAGACTACCCGTCTCCAGACAGTAGAGATATACTACTGTGGTGGATATGTTCCATTGTTTGTGAGGAAGATATTCTTTTAGATCTCACAGACGTGAGTGAAAGATTGGCCCAGACAAATCAGTTTATATCATAACATTGTTTCTATGCAAGATGCTATGGTGAATATGTTTCACTATTCGCAACCATACATTGTTGATCAAGTACTTGTGTGTTACTTGATGTGGTAGTGAACCACTGGATTGTAGTTATGTACTACTATGAATAGACACAGTTGTTCTCTATCCTTGTTCTAATTGCCTTGAAGACTATCAGCAGTTATTGGAGATAATGATCATTCATATGGATGATGAATAGAGATTTTCCAGACGGAAAATAGTTCAGAACTTTTACTCCTCCTGTATCACTCTATGGTGAGAGTGACTTATCCAGCATCATATATAATTACTCAGATGAAGTATTGTTTCGAGAGATGATGCAATTGATGGTGATGGTGATGCTCATGATCTAGTCATGAAATAGTCTAGATGACTATATTGATGCTACCGGGTAAATGGTATGTTTTGTGCTCAAGTCCATTACCTGTAAATACCTCTCTAGCTAGGAGGGAGTGTTAATATTATGGTAGCTGTGGAAGGTATTTACTTCCACGTGTGAACCTGACGAGAATAGAAGACTACGAGAAGCAAGAGAAACCCTAATGAGTTGGCTAATAACCCTAGAAGCCTTGTCGGCTCAAGAAGATAATTTATATTAGGCTATTAGCCTCCAAGAGAAGAAGTCGGCCAGAAATAATAATAATATATTCAACAGACACTTATCTAGAAGGAGAATTCGGCCCCAGCAAAACTGGCAGGACTACTATAAATACAGGGTGTCAGTTCTCATTTGCAGCATCTCAGAATTGTAGTTTCCCAGTTAGTGCGCACTGCAGTTGCAGTCTTGTGCGCAGGTTTGGAGGAGGGTTACAGGTGCAGCTGCAGCAGCAGCTAGTTTCAGTATTGGCTTGAATATCTCTTGGCTAGGTTTTGGGACTATCTGATCAGTCTTTTGTGTTGCACTATCCTTGGAGAGAGATGTGCTATCCTTTGTTTGGCTATCTAGCCTAGGGTTTTCTTTTGGAAGAATTCTCAGTCAAGGTTAAGGTGCTCGAAGGGAGGCTTCGGCCTATGGTTGGGTGACGAAGGTATCGTCAATGGTAAAACAAGCACACCATCTTCTATATTCTAATAGGTTTCATGTTCAAGAGTGACTTTACTGCCACTAACACAAATACAGAGACACATTTCTTTCCCAATTTTCCCCCGCCATTTCTGACGAGTACCTCTTTATTTTTATGCAAGCTTGAGGATGATAGCATATGCTTGTAATATAATCTCATCCTTTGGATGAGTCCCTCAAATGTATGTTTAAAGAACCTTAAGAAGGAGTGGTTTGGTCCCATATGGGCCTTTCGATGTTTGTTTTATGAGTCCAAAGAAAGAAAACTCAGAGGTTTTTCATGTTTAGAGAGTCTGAAAAACACTTAAAGAGAACTCCATAATGTCCTTTTTTCGTAACTTAGTCTGACGAGACCGAAAAAGAGATAATCTATCGTTCATCGGATGTTTTTTCAAATACTTTTACAGGCATGAAAAGAACAAGGTCACTCGGCTATCTTTTCATGTTTAGGGAGCTTGAAAAGAGCTTGAAGGATACTTCGTAGAGTTCATTTTTCGTATTACCAATGCGAGTTTGAAAAAATGATAAAAAGTTACTCGATTGCATTGTCATGGTTTTACGAGCACGAGAAAGAATTAGACTGTGCTCGGAGTTTTTCCTAAAAAACCCTAAAAGCATTTGTATATAATAAAAACACACAAAAACAACCAAAAATGGTGGATCCATGTCAAACATCACATCCTTAGATCTTTCAATCTATAATAAAAAACACTTTGCAAAGTTGGTTTAGACTTTAGGGCATAGGTAAAATATAAAAAATAATTTAATTTGCAATAAAATATGTTAAAAAGTAATAAAATAGGTCAAAACAACCCATTTACCATTTCATTTTGCAATTTCACCTAAATAGTGCCCAAAACCCTCTTTTTCACCCAAATTTCAAGCGTTGATTTCAGAGCGCTCGCTTGACCATCTCGTAAACTGCTTCTATCAAAAGGTAGTTGCCTCCTCCTTTATCTTTTCATGGTTTAAAATTTCATTTTTATTGATTGAATTCTTATTTAAGGTCGATTTTGTGGCGCTACCCACGCATTGAGACCGTCGCAGGCCCATAGTATCGTGAACTGTGATGATCTGACATCGTCGCAGAGGTCCCAAAGCCAGGGTGCGACAACATCTCTCTGCATGAAATCAAAACCCTGCGACGACCGCAATTTAATTTTTGAAAAAATTAAATGAGTTAGGAAAACTTCCAAGAATTGATTTTTCATGATTCTAATCCTCTTTTGATGTTACTTGGTAGGTTTTCCTCGGTCAAAATGCTCGAGTGGACAGAATGGGAGCATGAGGAAGAAGACTATTTTGTCGGGAATGACCCAGGCACAGTTATGGCCCTCCGTGAGTCTGGTTTACTCAAGTTATTCAAAATCCAGGGCATGAGAGCCCAACTGAGATCGCTCGAGTATATGGTCCACATGTGGGATGTAACGAACAAGCACGTGAGTGTGCATACACTCACCTTGGACATAGACGATATTTAATTTCTGACGGGGTTATCTCGTCGAGGCTCTCGAGTATCACTCACGAGAAGCAAGGGTGGAGGAGAAACGATGGATTATTATGTTTCACACCATTGCGTGTCGGGTACAGAATAACATAGTGGCAAGGTTTCCATTAGATATGTTCAGGATCTGCCATTGCAAACCATCATTTATACCATTACCTGAATGGCAGGGAGTGCAGCTCCCCACATGGATTTACAAAGCCACTTTCTGTATTCCATAGAGTGCATGCAGCCCAGGATCTTCAACTGGTGCGAGGGCGTCTTGAAGAGCATGAAAAAGAAACTAACAAAGTGTCATAATGGTCGATTGAAATAGTTTGGTTACAGATCCATTTTAGTGTCCTTATTCTTGGAGAGGGTCCTCGTCTTACGTTTACAGGTGGAGTGGGGAATACCCGCTCCACAAGATCCACAGATGAAACAATGGGTGGATTTGATGGCTTGTCACGGTGGCATGTCTATCGTCAAGTATGACGAGATTTTCTTCCAGTGGCTAAGAAATTAACTAATCATGGTGGAGGACTATGCTTACACTGGGACGGACTTCTGTGGGGATCCTAACTTAGCTCTACGTGAGGGATCTCAGTGGGGAGACATAGGTAAGAAGGAATTTTTCATTATATGTTGTTTTTATATTTTAATTATAAAATGGTTTTGTCATTTATCCAAGACTAATCAAGTGCTCTCAATAATGCATATGTGGCACCTTATCGTCCTCCAGGATCATCTTCCATTCAGATGCAGGGAGAGAGAGGTGTTGTAGCAAGAGTGGTTGTTGTAGATCTCGAGGTGATCGAGAAGAACCTAGAGGGACTAACCATGAACATCCTTGATGCCACGATGGATGAACTTCCTCGACACTACCAACGCCATACAGTTGGCGTATCGGCATCTATTGGCCGAATACTCCATAGATTGGCATGGGAAATTGTTTTTTACAATGATAAACATCCTTGATGCTTTTGTATATGAAGCCATGAGCTTCTTTCTTTTAATATTTTGGTCCTTGGACAAACACTTTTTGTAACTTTTTTCATATTAACATAAAGTTCCTATCGGCTTACTTGCCTTTTTAAAATGTGTGTTTGGGTTTATAAATGTCACAAATGTCTGTCTAACACATAATTGTCCAATGCATCTGTCAATGTGTTTAGACATCTAGGAATATGTTGATACTCAATATAATCAAAATTTCTTTCCAAGAGGTGAATTATTAAGTATACTCGTAACAAAGGAGGACTTCGGATGGAATAAATGTTACTCAATTGCAGTACTACTATCTGTGAATCAATTTGTACAATAAGATGACGGATTCCAAGTGAAATTTTGTCAGTTAATAACTCGATAACTGCACTTTATTCCGCGATATTATTCATTGCACGACCAAGGCAAACACCATGTAGACTGATCAACTCATTTGTAGGTGCATAGATTGTCCATGCAGCAGACGCTAGGTTTTGAGTACTATGACTAGCGCCATCAACAAAGCCGATATAGGGTAGTGAAGACACTGACATTTGGAAACCAAGCACAATACAAGGTAAGCAGCTAAAAGGCGAAACCAAAAAAATGAAAAAAAACACACTAGAGTATGATACACTAAAAATACAAAGCACTCGTGCAAAAATAGTTTAAGCATAGTACTTCTTCAAGTAAAGCCCATTTTTGGGTTCACTCAAAGGAATTCCATCATAATCTACCAGCTCACAAGCCCCTTTCTCCAACACTCATTTTACGATATAAGGGCCACACCACATGGGCTCAAATTTACCAACCCTTAATAAGTCACGATCTTGTTCGTAAAGGAGAACCAAATCACCCTGAGAGAAAACATGTGGTTTGACATGCTTGTCATATTAATCTTTGACACGCTTCTTCTGAGTTTCAATGACTAAGGCAGCATCACAGCGAGTCTCGTCTAATTGCATCAAATACAAGAGATGTACCTCTTCAGCTGAGGTGTTAGGGAGAAGTTCGACAGCTAGTTTCAAAGATGGGATTTCATATTCAATCGGCAGGATAGCTTCGATACCATATACTAATTGAGAAGGTGTGAACCCCATGGAAGATTTAACGGATGTATGATAGGCCCATAATGTAGAAAAGAGCATCGTATGTCATCTTGACTTGTGAATTCCTACCATTCGTCGAAGCATAGTAGTGAGAAATTTGTTGATTGCTTCAACTTGGCCATTGGCCTGTGGATAGTAAGGTGTTGAGTTTTCATTTCGAAGACCCAACTTATCGGTAAGTTCAGACATCATGAAATTGCGAAAATGAATACCATGGTCAGTGACGATGGCTTGAGGGACACCAAATCTAGTAACAATATGATTGAATATGAATAGCGTTGCGGTCTTCCCAGTATTATCAAATGTAGGCATCGCCTTGGCCCATTTAGTGAAATAATCTACGGCTACGAAAATGTATCCATGCCCCTTGGCCGAGTGAGGGTTACATGTCATGAATTCAATGCCCCATTTAATGAATGGACCAACAAAAACTATAGGGTAAAGAGGAGAAGGATGAGATTGGATCTTATTTTATCCGTTTGACAAGCGTGGCACTTCTGAATGGCAGTAATGAAATCCTTAAACAACGAAGGCCAGAAGTAACCAACTCGCAAGATCTTCTGGGCAGTGGATTACCCAGACATATGACCGCCACATGCTCTGGAATGACATTCATTCAAAGCTTTCTTAGCTTCATCATAGGTTAGACAACGTCGAAATATGAATCAATACCACGGTGGTAAAGGCTATCACCAAGGATAATGTATTGACAGGATTGATACCGAATATGACGATGATCTACACTAGAAATATCAGGCCGGAAAGTTTGGGTTTGGATATAAATGATGATTTATCCAGAACATATGTCGTTAGAACTGATCAGAAAGAGAGACTCATCAGGAAAGGAACCCTCTGCCACATTTTCTGTCTCAGTAGAGGGAAGGTCACATATCAACTCGGAAAAAACCAAAGATTTCTTTGACTTGGCTCTCTCAAACTCCAAAACGAACTCCTGGAGAATAACTATCCATTTGGAGTATTTTCCGCCCAACAATTGTCAAGTAAGGATGTGTTGCCTAGGGTTGCAATCGGAAATGACTATGGTCTTGCGTAATAATATATAATGACGAAAACGTTGAACAACTTGAACAGTTTCCAAGGCCAGTTTCTCCACATGCATATATTTAGTTTTGGTGGTCGTGAGACTCCGACTCAAATACTAGATAACATGTTCATCATGTGAATCATCCTCTTGGACTAGAACCATAGCGATGGTAGAGTCCTAAGCAGCTAAGTATAAGAAATAATCTTGACTATAATCGGGTGGAAATAAGAGTGGTGTACGGGTTAAGGAAAGTTTCAAATCTTCAAAGGATTTGTTGGCAGCTTCGTCCCATACAAAAGCGTGACCTTTCTTAAGAAGTCGAGTACAACCTTTCGTTAATTCAGCATAATTGGGGATGAATCGATGTAAAAATTTTCCCTTCCCTTGCAAACTTTGGAGCTGGCGAAGTGTAGAAGGAGGAGGAAAATTGAGAATAGCTTCAACCTTCAGAGGGTCCACCCTAATCCCATGTGTAGACATGATAAAACCAAGAATTCATTCGGAATCTACACAAAAGACACATTTATGTGGATTCAAATGTATGTGATAATAGAGAAAGCGTAGGAAAATGGCATGTAAATGTGTCGGGTGATCTTGACGATGCATGGAATGTGTGAGTAAATCATCTAGGTAAGGTTGTACAATGTGCTTAATGTCATGAAAAGCGTAAGATATAGCGCGTTGAAAATTCGCACCAGCATTCTTAAGACCAAAAGGTAGTTTACGGTATGTGAAGGTTCCCCAAAGGAAAACAAAAGCAGTCTTATGTTGATCTGAAATTAAAATATTGATTTTATAATAGCCAAAGAAACCGTCAATTAAGGAGAATATTTCACTCTCGGCACAGTCGTCAACGATCTGGTCAACGAAAGGGGTTGGATAATTTTCCTTGGGACAAGCTTTGTTAATATCCCTATAATCTACACAAACATGGATCGTACCTTGTTTCTTCATAGCCAGAACAATATTAGACACCCAATCAATCAAATCCACAGGATAGACAAAATTGTCTTTGAGAAGTTTTCCAACTTTGAGTTTAATAGCAACAACTTTGCATGGATGTACTGGGAGAAGTCTCTATCAAACGGGTTTAGCATCTGGATAAGTCTTAATTTTTTGAACAAAAATATCTGGATCAATTCAGGCATCTCTTCATAACTCCAGGCAAAAACGTCAAGGAATTCTTGGAAAAGACCCTTGTAAATTCAAATCTCATCAGCAGAACATGAGGCACCGATATGAACATTTTCCACGATTCTGGGTTTAATCGAAATATCTAGAGGGATGGTGGGTGAAATATTTCCCAAATTCCCTTCACACAAAACATCGTGTGTTGGTTCAGGAACAAGGGGAGTAGTAACGACAGTAGACGGATTGGAAATTTGTTGGTAACTCCCTAAAGTCTCGGATTCTAGGAAGAGGAGACAATGATGATGTCCATCATCCCATGGGGTATCTTCCATGCACTAATTTTCATGATCATCTCATCGGTGTGAAATACCACTTGAAATGGATTAGGATATGTATCTAAGAGAGAACGAGGAGAAGGAGTTGTCGATTGAATATCTTGATAATCCAATTCTACTGGACTTAAAGGCATTTGGTCACCATAACGAAGACCTTCGTCAAAGCTAGGTACTATCAATGGGTCATAAGACTCGGGGGTTCTTAGAATATAGAAGATTGTGCTCATTTTACCATTGACGATACCCTCATCACCCAACCACTGGCTGAAGCCACCCTCTGAGCACCTTGACCTTGACTGAGAAGAGAATCTTGGTAGCAATCCAATAGCCAAGAGAGGCTAATGCACCAAGCAAGAAAATAGAAACTAAGTTGAACATATGATCCCACCTGGAAGCTAGCGCACCACTTTCCCAGCTCTCCCATAAACTTGTGCACCAAACTATTGTTGCCTGCAACTGCCTACGCAGATTTAGCTCTCACTGCAACTGCTGAGATGATCAATAATGAAACTGGGGCCCTGTATTTATAGTAAACTGGGCAGGCTAACTGGGGCCGACTTCTCCTTCCGGGTATCAATAAATTCAATTTAAATGTATTTGTTCAGCCGACAACTTGTCTAGGGTTTCCTTCAATTCTTTGCTTCCTTTCGGAGGATTCTAGTCTTGTCATAAGCCACAATAGAGGTTCATACCTCTCGAAGCTACCATAATATTAACACTCCCTCCTAGCTATGGAGGTATGGTCTTGAGCACAACAGACCATTCAACTGGTAGCACTACGAGCACCTGTCATTATTATCCAACCGGATAATCTCTTATGACAACTGGTACAATATCAATTAATAGAACACACCTGTGTCTATTCAAGTAGTATGCAACTACTCAAACTGTGAAACATAATCATAAATAGTGGAGAAAATCCACCACAGTAGCATATCTACTGTCATTTATTCTTCATAACAAACATCTAATAGCAACCTGCATAGAAACAATGTTATGATAAAAACTGAATCATCTGGGCCAATATTTCACTCACGTTTGTGAGATCTGAAAGAATGTCTACCCTCAGTATAGAATTTCAATAATGGGTTATCTTCCCCATTCTTCTCAAACAAGGAAGAGGGATTATTTATGATTTATGAGCCTAGACCATTTCTCACCATGGGCCATTCTTCCTACACTAATTAAAGTGCACCCTGGACAGAATGTATAAACTCTAAGAAATGTTTGGACCATTCCTTACCCTAGGCCATTCCTCTGACACTAAACAAAGTGAAACCTGGAGAGAATGAGTCTTCCCTAAGGAATGATTGTCCCCGATTGTTGAGCCTGGACTATTCCCCACCCTGGGCCATTCCTCCGACACTAAATAAAGTGTAACCTGGAGAGAATGTATAACCCTCGAGGAATGTATGTCCTGCATCAACCTCCAAAATGGACCATTCTTCGAAATTGCTCACAACTGTGAACTTCGAAAGAATGGCTGCCCGGCAAGGCGGACCGTTCTACTTGACCACTACTCAGAGTGACTGCCAAGAAGAATGATTGTCCTAGACCACTCCCCATGTTAACCACAATGGATAGTCGTTGTCTATGATACATCAACAATCAGTCTGCCTCCCATGTTAACTACAATGGGAAGTCTCTGTCCGTCAGAAATCTCAATCCACTTTCCGAACTGGAAAGCATCTATCCAATCTGGACTAATTTTCAATTATAAAGATAAATAATGTTTTCAGTGCTCCCTCCTAACTGGAGATTTATTTAAATCACAAAAATAAATGTTTTTCAAGAATATTTTTCCGTACCTTCTCTCGCTTGGAGAATCTTCTCTTTCAGCTAAGGGAGTTATTTCCACGATCCCCATCTTCTCTCGGAAATATGCAAACCTTATTTTGGATAGAGGTTTTGTTAGGATATATGTTGTTTGCTCATCAGTGGGGATATACTCGAGCTTTACCTCTCCTTCTTGGACTATATCTCGAATAAAGTAGTATTTGATCTCAATGTGCTTCGACCTTTCATGAAACATTGGATGTTCGAATAATCTTATGCAACTCTAATTATCACAATATATTATGGTTGATTCTGGAGTCTGATCAAATAAATCAAAGATTAACTTCCTTAGCCATACTGCTTTTTTGCATGCTTCACAAGCTTCCATATACTATGCTTCTGTTGTACTGAGTGTGATAGACTTATGCTTCCTGCTGCCCCAAGATATCATAGTGGAGCCCAAGCTGAAACACATACCTGCAGTACTCTTTCTGTCTTCTGCACTTCCTGCCCAATCAGAGTCTATGAATCCATGAAGTTGGATATCACTGGATGTGGTTTATCTCAAGCCATAGTTTATTGTCCCACGAATATATCTTAGGACATGCTTTGCAGCTATCCAATGCTCTTGTCTAGGTTCCACCTGGAACTGACTTAATGTATTTACAGCAAAGC
>JZKD02S1672728.1:1709780-1723080 GCA_000966675.3 Picea glauca
CTCTTGTCTAGGTTCCACCTGGAACTGACTTAATGTATTTACAGCAAAGCAAATATCTGGTCGAGTATTTACCAAATACATCAATGATCCAATTAGATGTCAATATAGAGATGGACCTACTGGATCTGAATCTGGAACTTTCACTTTTCTTATATCCGCATTCATAGGAGTGTCCATGGACTTACATTCCATCATTCCAAACTTCTGAAGGATAGTTATTGCGTACTTTCCTTGTCCAAGGAATACTTCACCATGCTTCTGCCATACTTCTAGTCCCAAGTAATAGTGCATGAGACCTAGATATTTCATATCAAATTCAGAGGCTAAATCCTTCTTGCACTGGATGATTAGAGATTCTTCACTTGTTATGAATAGATCATCAACATATAATAGTAGAATCACAAGTGCGTTGTCCATGACTTTGTAATAAAGGTTTGGATTTGCATGACTCTTGGAGAAACCAAGTCTAGTTGGATAGTTGTCCATTCTGGCGTACCAAGCCCTTGGAGATTTCTTGAGTCCATATAGAGATTTCTTCAATCTACAAATGTGAGTGTCTCTAGAATGTACCTCGAATCCTTGAGGTTGTTCAATATATACTTCTTCTTCAATAGCTTCATTGAGAAAGGTTTTCTTTACATCCATCTGGTGTAGATTCCATCCCATGGAAGCGGCAAGAGATATGATAGCTCTTATGGAGGTATACCTTGCCACTGGAGAAAAGGTTTCATCATAGTCTTCTCCCTCCTTCTGGGAGAACCCTCTGGCCACGAATCTTGCCTTATATTTATCCATGCTTTCGTCTATTGCATGTTTGATCTTGTCTACCCATTTTGAGGTTACCACTGATTTTTCTTTAGGTCTGGGTACAATTTCCCATACTTCATTTTTCATAATGGACTGGTGTTCTTCCGCCATAGCTTCTTTCCATTGTCCCTTTTTAACTGCTTCTTCGAATGTAGTAGGTTCTTCATCTAGAAGTTTTGTCATATATGTTGCATAACTTGAGAATCTTTTCGGTCTTTTTCTCTTCCTGGATGTTCCTTCTGGAACCTTGATTCTTTCTGCATCCTGTAATGAGGCTTCAAGCCAAGCTGGTCATTTCTTGTTCTTTGGTATATTATCTGGCTCAATGTTCTCACATGGCTCCATAGGATGATCAGGTTGATCCTTTTTGTTATTTTCACTTTCTGTGTTTTCTTCATTTGGTTCTTCAATTTCTTCTTCTTCTATAGTTTCTTCAATAGATTTTCTGAAATCCATCCTTTCATTGAATGTTACGTCTCTTCTTAATTCTATCTTGTGTTGTTATGGAATATATATTCTGTAGGATTTGGATGAATCACTATATTCCGGGAATATCCCCTTCTTTCCTGAGGGTTCTAGTTTATTTCTTTTATCTTTGGGAATATGAGAGTAAACTTGACATCCAAATATTCTTAAGTTTTCTATGTTAGGTTTCTTACATGAGAATGCTTCTTCTGGTGTCATGTCCTTCAATATGAGATGAGGTCTTCTGTTTTGTACGTATATTGTCGTCATTGCTGCTTCTCCCCATAGAAACATGGATAGATCTTGATCGTTCAATAGGGATTTTACTGTTTCTTCGATAGATCTGTTCTTTCTTTCTTCTACACCATTTTGTTGAGGATTATGAGGAACAGTCAACTCCCTCCTACTCCTTGTTGATTTGTAGAATGCAACGAACTCCTTCGAGGTGTATTCTCCTCCATTATCTATTCTTAATGTCTTGATCTTCTTGTTCGTAAGGTTTTCTATTTTTGCCTTGAATTCTTGGAACTTGCTGAATACTTCATCTTTTGACGTCAGTAGGTACAGCCACGTCTTTCTTGAATAGTCATCTATGAAGGTTACATAGTAGAGAGATCCTCCCAAAGATCTGACTGGCATTGGACCACAAACATCTGAGTGTATTAGATCTAGGGTTTCCTTAGATCTGTTGTTGTTGCTTGGGAATGGTTTCTTGATATTCTTCCCAAGGGCACATCCCTTGCAAATTCCTTCGTGTGTAGACTTCAATTCTGGTATCCCTTCAACCATCTTTCTGAGGAAATGTAATGCTTGATAATTGATATGAGCGTACTTTCTATGCCAAAGCTCATTAGGGTTGACTTCGTCATGTACTAGAGCTTCTTCATTTCGTTCTAGTAGTCTATACAGATTTCCTTCACATCTTCCAATAACCCTAGCATCTTCTATGCTGGAATATTTATGCCATGATAACACTTTTCCATCTATGAAGGCTATTATGCTTCCTTTGTCTTCTAAACATGATATTGATACAAGATTCTTTTCTAAACCAGGTACATATAAAACATTGCTTAAGTGAACATGATTACCTGATTCCAACTTGACGGAGGCTTGTCCAAATCCTTCGACGGTGTAGGTGCTTTTGTCTCCAAGCTCCACTTTGTACGATGTCTTTCTCTCATTTAGATTTGAGAGTCTAGCTTGATCTCTCGTCATGTGCCTGGAAGCTCCACTGTCGATTATCCACTTATCGTCTTCAATTGTCCCAGTAAGTGTTGAGTAGTGTAAGAGATTGATTGTTTCACACATGTCTTCAGTTGACTAGTAACTAGTCATGCCTTGATCCAAAACTTCAACTTTGTCATTTCTGTCTTCAGAGAGTTCCAATAGGTGCATTGAGTTAGGGCGCATATGAATATATTCTCCTTGAGTGAGATGCTCCATCACAAAGTGTCGGATCTGAGAATTAGGGTTTCTACAACTGCTACTGCTAGTAACCCTAGCTGCAATGCTTTGGAAGTTGCTCCTGCTAGTAACCCTAGCGACAGTTCCTCAATGAGCTCAATATCTAGTGGCTATGTTTCCTTCCAGCGTTTTAGGCTGACTGAAGGGGTGTGGGCCCATAACCTATTAGAATATAGAAGATTGTGCTCGTTTTACCATTGACGATACCCTCGTCACCCAACCACTAGTTGAAGCCACCCTCCGAGCACCTTGACCTTGACTGAGAAGAGAATCCTGGTAGAAATCCAATAGCCAAGAGAGGCTAATGCATCAATCAAGAAAATAGAAACTAATATGAACAGATGATCCCACCCAGAAGCTAGCGCACCACTTTCCTAGCTCTCCCAGAAACTTGCGCACCAAACTGTTGTTGCCTGCAACTGCCTTCGCAGATTTAACTCTCACTGCAACTTCTGAGATGATCAATAATGAAACTGGGGCCCTGTATTTATAGTGAACTGGGCAGGCTAACTGGGGCCGACTTCTCCTTCTGGGTATCAATAAATTCAATTTAAATGTATTTGTTTAGACGACAACTTGTCTAGGGTTTCCTTCAATTCTTTGCTTCCTTTCGGAGGATTCTAGTCTCGTCATAAGCCACAATAGAGGTTCATACCTCCCGAAGCTACCATAATATTAACAGGGGTTTCACCAATAGTGGTTGATATCATGTTAATATAAGTGACAAAAGGAGGAGGAATATTGGGTGGTGGAATGGGAAAAGTACCCATTAACGAGGAATCCTTTAGAAGACACACATCGACATGCTCATAACTGGGAGGTGTTTTTGCAATGAAAGGTACATTGCTAGTACATGAATCATAATTAAAGAAGGCAAGTTGATCGATAGTAACAACTTTTCCTTGGTGCAAGAAATTTAGCACACGGAAAAGAGTAGAAACAATTGCAAGCATGGAATCAATCCAACTAAGGCCAAGTAGAAGGTTATAATCGAGAGGTGCATCAAAGACCTCAACCTCAACAGTAACCGCTTTTCCTTCTAATGTAATTGATAACGAAGGAATAACACCATAAGGTTTAGAGTATTGTGTGACTCGGTAAGGGCAGAAGAGCCAATGTCTTTCCAACAAGTAATGGACATGACACAAGTCGACGCTCCTTCATCAATAACGATTCGACAAATGTTCTTATTTTGCACCATGACTTGTATTTGAAACACTAATTGGGGAGGAAACCTTGGAATGTGATCTTCCAAGTCAAATATTATCAAGTGTGTATCAATAGGATCAATTCCACCTATAGCCTTTAACAGTGTCTTTCGTTGCATAGTACAACTTTGAAGGACTTCGAGAGCTGACATCACAGAAGGTTCCTATGCAATATCTTCTACAATATTGTAGTTTTGAGCGGCATGTGTGTGAGGGTTAAATGACGACTTACGAACAACTCCCTTGGGAGGAGGACGAAGAATTGTATCTAGACTCGGTCGTTCGAGATGAAGAGGATCATTGGGAGGTGAAGTTGATGGAGGAAGTTGAACCAATGGAGGTGGTGAATTGTCAACTTTATCTTTTGAAGGAGAATAATCTTTGGCTTGAGTAGCGACTACAACTTCGTTCTTCTTGGAGTCACCAGTACACATAAGTACATAATATGTGGTAGAGGGATAAGGTTGGTCATGAATGACCAATTGGGCCTGCTGCTGAGAAGGAAAAGGTTGTGACAAAATGACGAGTGTAGGAGGTGTCCCGCTCCCTTGCAAGAACTTAGTAACCTTAGCATGTCATGGACAATATTTCATATAATGATCCTCACCACAAATAAGACAAGGATAACGAGGTTTGCGGTTTTCATTTTTATCAACAGGTTGAGTCTTGGGTTTATCAGATTGTTGATTATTATTTTTATCCTCTTTATTATTACCCTTCCCTTTCTTTTTATTTAGATTTTTACCGGCAGGTGTAGATTGAACCGTATTAACCTCGGCATTTTTACCGAGAGAAGGTGTCAGAGGAGGATTATTTTGTACATTAGCAGTAGTAGATTTGGGGTTGGAATGACTAGTTTGTTTAGACTGAGTCTCAGCGTGAAAAGTGTCAATCACACCATCAGCAGCATGAGAAGCTACTGGAGGCATTGGGTTTGGATTTGTAGACGGGCAAGGAGCATCATGGATCAAGTCATATAGACTGATCATTTGTGAATAAACGAGATCCAAGTATTGAGCACGACTAATCGTCTACTCTTCAGTGACAACACCACCCATGGCGACATCACGAGCTATAGGACCAATGAGTGACTTATTAAACCACTCAGCCAATAGTTGATCAGGAAGGGGAACTTTGATTAAGCGTCTTCTCCTCCTCCACTCATGAATATGAACGGAGATATGAGTAGATGAAGATTGTTTAAATAATTTCAATCCCTGTCTTGTATCCTATCGGTAACTGGTAATGTGTTAAGAAATCCATACTTAAGGTGTTGAAGTCAATGAAGAATCCTTGTGGTAATTCGATATACAATTTGATTTCTGAACCTGTAAGAGTTCAATAGAAAAGATGTAATCTAATGGATTCATTCATAAAGGATTTAGATGAACACCACAGATGGAAATTCATGACGTGATTATTTGGGTCTTCCCCTAATCGGTTGTCAAACTTAGGAATGTATGATGGTAATTTGACAGGTATTATTGGCCAATAAGGAGAATGAAAAATAGGATCATTCAAAATCCTAGATAAATCTGATAAATCCAAAGTAGCAAGAAACGGAAACTGTCTATTCACTTGAGGAAACTGGTAATTTTGAGGGGGTAACCCTGTCGGTATACCAGTAGGACCATAAGCAGTCTGTAGATAGTTAGAGGATCCTGTCAAATTCGGTGGTGGAAGGTTTTGAGTCAAATAGCCAACATGAGTTGGTTGATTAGGTATGCTTCCTTGGAGAGGAGCATTATACTGAAAATCTTGACCATGGGTAGGATTCATAGAACCCGTATATGGTTGCCTGGAATGAGGGGGTACAAAAGAATTAATTTGAGGATTTTTCCCTCCATGCGATTGTTGATTTCCTTGGAAAGGAAAATTCCAAGGTTGAGATTGTAACCCAGGGATGTACTACCCGTACACTGGGTTATGACCCCCAACTTGAGGTTTCCCCCCAACTTGATGTTGCCCCCCAACTTGAGGTTTCCCCCCAACTTGATGTTGCCCCCTAACTTGAGATGGTCCCCCAACTTGAGGTTAACCTCCAAGAGGAATTTGAAAACCAGAAGCAACAGAATGACTTGTGCCTCCAACTTGATTGGAGCTACTGGGGCTAGGACGATTAGATCCTCCAGGTGAAGGTGGAGGAGGAATTCTAGGCCTCCCGGAGAGAACCTGGGTAAGTGTAGGAAAAAAATTACTACCAACATTATACCCAGGAGGAACAAAAAGATTAGGCCCTCTATATGGATTATGGGCAGGATTAGCAATAGAAATATTCATAGCATGATACCCAGGTGGAAGTGACGGATTTGATCTAAGCGGAAGTGGTGTTCCAATAGGATATTGAGTGATTATTGTACTTCCGGTAGAAAAGGGCGTAACTTGTGGGACCATGGTAGAGCTAGTGAGTTGGAGAGGAAGAATTGTATGAGAACCAACCAACAATTGGTCTGAGACTGTGACAACATTACTGGTTGTGCCGATAAAATGATCTAAGGGTATTGTATAAGCAGTGGAAGTCACAGGTGTATGTGATTCCATAGGTTGATTAGAGATCCTCTAGCATAGATGACTCGTTCCTAGTTTTTCAAAAATATATTGTCCCTAAGAGGTTCTCCAAAGAGAACGGATAGGGGCAGAAGAGCTAGGATTTAAATTTCCAACAGTACGAACCAGAGTTCTAAAATATTCACTCTGGAAGAGTGGATCGTATACACCAAACTCTGTGTGAGTTCATGCATGTATTCTAGTATAATCTTAAGCAATAACGTCTCCCGATGAATTTATCCAGAGCAAAATTGGATCTTGTCTAACACTCAATAACATATTTACATGAAGTCTTGATTCCTCCAATGGAGTACAAAGTCCAATCTCAGAGGCTACGTCGTTATTGATTGCTCCTTCAGGGGAACCCTCTAGTGAGTTAGGAAGAAAAGGAGTGTACTCTTCAGGGTCTTCCAAAGGTAACCCTTGCATCCTACGTGAACGGCAAGGGTCGATGTTGGCCGCACCAAATAAAGAATGAAATAAATCTATGGCCAGCTAGAGAAACAAACAACACTCACTAATAAAATCTAGATATCAAACACACAAAAAAACCTTCTTATTTCAAATTCACTAGTTGGTGATGAAATCCAATGTCGCGAAATCAAGAAAAGAAGGGGTTTGGATAAAGTGGGTGTAAAAGTTACGTTGACGACCTGCTTAATAGACTTACACCCTGGTGCAATCTCCCACACATAATCGTGGGTATACCCTCCAAGGAGCCCGAGTGAGTTTGGCCAACGTCGATTCCAGGTACCATGAATACTTGCCCCTCCACAGTCACCTCGTGTAAAGACTCTAAAGAGATAGGCCACTAAGGTTACCAATTACGACAATGATGCCTAAGGAAGCAGTCAACACCCCGATCCACGCGAAAGGGCAGGGTATCTAAGCCCGAAATCAACTCGAGAAGGTCCCCACATGATTTTATTCTCAATTGACCCCCAATAATACGCGCAATATCTACACTAAGACCAACAAAGTAGGGTGAGTAACTCTATCGTCCCTGATGCGACCTCATGATTGACCCTTGTGTTAGAAGGGCTTCCGAGGACAAAATGTAGCAAGTGGATTTGTACTCTCCCTATCACAAGATACTATTGTGTGTTTTGATGCTTTGGAGAGTGTGCCTTACAACCTATTCCAAAGTGCTATCCTAGCTAATGTTGGTGTATAAAAGTTCTAGAAAATCAAATTTGCTAATAGATTTTAAAATTATGTTGTATTTTAAAGGCTATTGCTTACTCAAAAGGGAAACGGAAATGAAATTGATGATGTAATTGACCTTGACCCAATAAAATGCAAGAAGAGATGATATGCAATCGTTTAATTCAATGAACTCTAATTATAATAGGGAGAAGGTTTCTTTTTCAGAATACAAAAGCTACAAAACACAATTTCTCAATCTTCAAATGATATGAATTCCAAACAATAAAAAACTACTAAATTTTCCAATATTTCTCTTTTCAACAAATATGTGAATGCAAAAATTTTCTTACAAAGACTATTAAAAAGAAGAATAAACTTCAGTTCCTTCCTTTTCAAATCAGAACAGAGACATAATCCAAAAAGAAATAATGTTCTAAGAAGACTAATGCACTCCCAACACTATTTCCCAAATCAAACTCACAATGTAAACAAAAATGAAAAGATAAGAAAACTTTTTGTCAAATGCAAACAAAAATCGTTTCTTAATCAATAACAATCCAAAATTTAAAATCAATCCAAAACTTAAAAGAGATCAAGAACGTCTTATAAAACAAGCACCCAGGAACAAAGCCTTGAAATTATACCCTTGTGATAAGAAGTAAAAGATGAAATTTACAAAGCTATGAAGAAAACTTGCAATCCTTGAAAATCAATCAAATCCAGGCTTAAAAGATGTAAACCAATCATTCACCAAATCTAAAATTTCATCCTAGACAGTAAAGACAGATCTGGGCAAAGAAAATAAAATTTGATTGTCACTCCAACAACTTCTTACATGAATCATTGCAGGCTGCAGAAGGGTACAGTGCGACGATGTAGGATTGTTGCAGGCTGTAAGTAAGGCACAGTGTGACATCGTCACCCTAGACTACACAAGTAGAGTGCGATGATGAGGGATATTCATAGGCTAACAATAGGACACAATGCGAGGATCTCTGAATATAAAGAAAAATTGAAATAATGACAAAATTTCTCAATGAACCTTCAGACCCAGGGAGTCAATATGGATTAGCCACAGACTCAAAGAATGAAATTGACCAAAAATAAGGCAGGCTAAAATAAAACAAGAAGAAAAAGACCAAAAGAATTTGTATCCCCAGTATGGTCGCCAATTTTGTTATCGAACAAATCGGTAAGTCTGGACACAAACTCATCTCCATAACTTCCACAAGAAGCTAGAACAAAACAAGACAAAATACAAACTTCACCTTAGACTTCATTGTCATATAAAATAGTTTAGAGAGGGATGAGTGGCATACCTTTTAAATGACGCTTGATCCTTGCTAGTGTCATCCTTTTCGCTCCATATTTGGATTTACGGGATGGTTAACCTATTTAAGAAGCACAAACCAACAAAGAAAGAGAGAACAAAGATCTATATATTCCAATGAATTCTATGTATAAGATCAAGGAGTTATACAATAAAAGTCAAGAAACCTTTATAGGGAAGAAATGTATTGTTGCATTATATTAAAATGGAAGTGGAGAATACAACTCATGCCTTGATGTTGCAATGTCCTTTCCAATGGCTCTTTGCTCCAACACACACACCTTTTCTCCAATGCCTTTGATGAAGAAGATCCACAATCTGACTTAGAGAGCTAAAGCAAAGTTATCTCAAGTATAATCTATAGCAGAATTCTTCATACATAAACCATCCTTAGCCTTTTCCATAAGAGATCCCTCTTTATATAGGGTGAAAGAGGTATGGATGAGGAGATTAGGATGATCCCACTAAATCAGAGAAGCGAGTAAGATCTAAACCGATCGGAGGCCACCTCATCTTCTAGAATATTCCTTTCTACAAATTTCGTGAATTTCACTTTTCCTCTTGTTTAAGCATCGTCACACCCTATGCACAAGCATCATGTGACGACGTCGCAGCCTAGTGTGGTGCAGCGTGCGACGATCAGGCATCGTCGCACCCCAAGTATAGAGCAGGGTGCGATGACCTCATTTGACATAGTTTTTAAGGAAGAAAACCTAATCCACTTTTCTCATAGAGAAAGTCTCTTTTAATGTTTCCATGGAACATGGAAGTGAGTTATACACATGTCGTCAGTTGATCACTAGGGTGACCAAAATAATGTGTAACAATCGTTGTATCTTTTCTGTTTTATTAAGAATTTGTTTGCAGTAATTAGTTGTACAAGATTAAAATATACATCTATTGCATGTTCGTTCATGAGTTTGGGTTTCTAAATACGTATGAGTCCACGGTGTTTCTTAACCCCTCATATATATCTGAAGGGAAATTCTTCAACTTGAAAAATCGAAGTTAAAAACTTGACAAACAAACGAAAAAATGATCATTCATCCTTCTCTTCTTCCATCAATCAAATCGACGCGTCCAAATTTGTCCATCTACTGATGGTTTCAGTTAACCAATGAACTCCTCAAACTTGAGAGGATTTTTCACATGGTTTTGAGAGGTTGTGAGCTACAATAGGAAATGGCAGTTGTTGTTGTTACTAATATTGTCCATAGATTGAACCCTCAATCATCTGCCAACTAATCAAACCTTCAATTGTTTTCACACTTGAGATCTGAAAATCGTGGTTCATTTCATTTGTTGAAAGCTCACCCTCCAGCACTCAGATTAGTGTTTAGCAAGAGATAACACCATGCACTAGACAGAATATATTCAATGACCTATCCATTACAATGTTGAAACGGGTGACTCGGTACAAGCTCAACATATTTCACTCTCCCAAATATGTTCAACCATGTAGCCATAGGTCGATAGTTTGAACCTCACCTAAAAATAGAAGGTGCAACATCCCACGAGATCGCTTGGAGATAAAAATATTGTTTAGTTGGAAAGAGATATTTCCACCCTAACGTTGACCAACATGGGTTGGGTTTAGTTGGGAATGGGTTATGCATCTCATTCATCATTGGAAAGAGATATTTCCATAATGTATCCTCTTCACATGTCAAGAAGAGGGAGTGAGTGAGACCCGCATTCATCAATTGATAACATTGATCTCAACAACCCATGCTCAGAAAAAGCAATTTGGAAGCCCATGCACCCATCTCATGTGAATGATTCTATTATCACCTATTATGTTCTTCAAGTTTCATCTCTCATCTCTTATTTTATCCATTTTAATTTTTTTTGTATAAGCTATAAATACTCATAATTAGGTTGTTAAAGGTGCAAAAATTTTATTATGGGGGTCAAAAATAGTGTTGCATTGAGAGAAATGGGGAATACTTAGTCTTGTAAAGGGGGAAAGGAAGAATTTTGCACATGTTTGTAGGACTATCCTATGACATCATTTAAAGTTTTAAATATTTCTATCGGGATCAAACATCGTGTTGTCACTTATGTCTTATGATTACCATAGTTAGATAACGACTCTCAAGTCGTTTCCACCCAAAATATGCCAAAGGACAGTTTATGCAGAGCACTACAGGAACTTCCACTTGTCCCTATGTTCCATCATCACGCGTATTGTTGGAGGGTTTGAAGACGTTAGTCGTCCTACCTAGCACAATAAAAGACTCAAGGCGGTTATTAAGTACCCAACCCATATCACAACATGCAAAGGTGGTGGTACTTTCACCTGTTTGTATCTATTACCCAGGACGTCACGCGGATGGGGTTTTTCAAAAACATTTATTTTTACCTGGCGTTCTATTTGTTTCTATATGATTCAAATTGCAACTGGTCAATATAAATTTACTCCTTATAGCCAACAAATATTGTATCTATCTCCACATAGAAGACAGATCCCACTTCTACAGCAAGGAATCTAGTCTTATGGTCGTGGAAGTAGAATGGGTAAAAGTAGACACGTGAATAGAAAGGAGCTTGAAGGACCCGAGATCATGGAGGCATACGAAGACGGTAGACATATCTTTGACCAAGTTGGCTGGTATATGTTTTGCACCAAATTAGATGGTTATCACTATAGTGTAGCTCATGCATTTGTTGAAGGATTTGATGGACAAAGGGTTCGGATTGTTAATTTGATTATGCAGGTCACAGAGGAATCAATAGCATCATCCTTTAATATCCTTGTTGATGGTGAGAAGTGGTTCAAGAAAAAATTAATTACAGGTGGGGATATCAATCAATTCCTGAAACCATGACACAGAGATCCAAATTGGGCCAAGGGTATTCCTAGGGACTAGATAGTTGATGAATGGATGGAGGCTCTGCTAATGATCAAACACTTCATCACATGTGAAGGAAGTTATTCCACTATGTTCTTGTTTCATCTATGACTCCTCCTTCATTTGTTAGGAATTAAAAAGATGAGTCTGTCATATTATTTATTGAGGGACTTGAATAAAATCGCCATGAAGATTCAAGAAAATCCCAAGACTCCCTTGCATGGTATCTATCATCAAGTGTTAATCAAGGTACTTGTTAAAGCAAAGCTAGAGAAACGACAAAGGACATGAGATCAATTATTGATCCGGTCAAGGTTTAAAATAGAAGTTCATCCTCCTGCCCAAAATTTGATTGATAAATTTGTTTTACGAATGCCAGGAGCATCTTCAAGCACAAGTCCACCTACTGTTTCAAAGAAAAATAAAGGGAAGATCAATTTGAAGACTTCGTATGAAGGAGTTGAGAACACTCCAACTAGTTTGCAAACAAGTGAAGGATCTTCTCATATCATGGGTGGAGGTAGGCATCCTTTCCCTCATGCACATAAATTTTATATCAGAAAGAGTAAAAGGTTGGCAGAACTTATGATCTTGAATGAAATTGAAAAACCTGAAATAGTAGAGGTCCCTGCAAACCATGTACAAGTTGAAGAACCCATTCCTAAGATAGTTCCTCCTAGTTATATTTCTTATGAAGATGATGTTGATAGATATAAAATTCTGGTAAGGAAAAGGAGTATTAGGCCCCAAAACAGATTCAGATTGAAGTCTAAAGTCATGTATAAACCTACAATTAAAGATAAGGTCATGTTAATTAATGAAGAGCCTAAAAAATCTAATGCAAAGCCATCAACAAGCAAGAAGGTTTCTAAAATCAGTGCTGACAAGAAGAAACTAAAGAAAAAATATCTAACAGCAAATAAAAAGGATCCTACAGGAAAAGACAAGTTTTTTGCAAGAAAACAAAGTAAACAGAGCAATAAGGGCCCAAATCCTTTGATCAAATATGAAGATGGTAAGCCAAGGAGAATGATAAGTCATTCTGAAATGAAGCAAACAAGAGGTAACAACTTGCATCTGTTAGTTGAGGTAGCTAAATTTGTTTTCCAAGGAGAAGTTTCAATTTGAGATCCTAAGTGTCTATGCAAAAACCTAATTTTTGACTTATAATGATGGATGTTGGATAAAAGCCTTTTTGTTTTCATGAGCTCGAGGTAGTATATTTTTTTGAGTAATGATTTCTTGTAAGATGGGAAAGAAAAGGCATGAAGGATATTAAGATCGGGTTTTAAAAGAGCACTACAAGAATTTCACGCAGCACTCTTCACAGGAAAAACAGGGGCGCTATAGGAACACCTGTAGCAGTCGATTTTGCAGAAGAAAGCATAAAATTGCATTTTTGTGATGGGAATAGCAGATGATGAGGGTAATATTTTGTCAAATCTGAAAAGTGGATATAAGATCCCTTTTGAAATTTAAGT
>JZKD02S1672728.1:1743494-1777520 GCA_000966675.3 Picea glauca
GATTAGGTAAATGTAAAAAAGTAAACACATAAACGGATGTCTTTATAATAGCTAGGAAGTTAATGATTGAAATCACAGCCATTTATTTTGTGTAACTACTAAGAATATTCCAGCCCTATTTAATCGTGTCCATAGAAAACTTATTAAGCACTAAACCCCTATTAAATCTGCCCATTGTCAATAGGTGTACGCCTTACGGCGTAATTAATTGGATACTTTGACTTGTAAAATTTATTTGCAGCGACTCTATAATTTTGAAATTCCAGAAGTTCACACAAGTTTTACATTGGCCAATAAGTTCTAACTTTTTCCATAATTCAAATTACTTGAAAACGATTATACACATTCTAACATCAGAGTTGCAATTTAAATTGGAAGCGTTTAATGAATTTTCTTTTAAAATTGTAGTGAATCTAGAACATTCAATTGCTAAATAACACATGGACTCTTCGATGAACTTATAAATAATTTTTTGGATTCAGCGATACAATATGATTTTGTAGCGACCATTATTTCATAAGTTTCTAAAATACAAAATTTACTCTTGTCAATATAAAAATTCATAATAAAACATTGGAACCAATGAACACTGAGATTTGAAGATGCCCTTCTAGACTTGCGCTCCTTCTATACTCTCGCTTTCTGATCACCGAAACTTCACCGGTACCTCCCAACCAACGCTAGGGGTACTCTTTTTCCCCCTTAGCCCCCCAAGCCGCAAAGGGACCACACACAAAAAACCAACAAACAATAGCTCCAAGGCTTGCCTCGTAAGGAAGAGCTTTCACTCTTTCTACAAGCTTGGTATCCCAACTCTCACAAGTAAAACACAGTCCACAAAATTTTGGTAGCATAACATTACCAAGAATAAGAGAGATCTCTTTCCCTTCTACCACATTTGTTTTATAGAAAAATCCCCAATGACACATGTCCTCATGCACAATTAATTATCTTTTTAATTAATTTAATTAGGATTATTCACCCATACACTTGTCACACTCTCCCCAAGTTGCACAAGTAATTACCATTTTTATTTTAATTAAAAAGCCAATTTCCCTCACATTTCCCAATGTGTTCCTATTTTCGCTCTTAGTTGTCCCTTTGTTCCCCAAAATCTCATTTAATGAATGTCTCTTAACTAGATCTTAGTTAGAGTTGGATTAATAGTCTTCGTCTAGTTAGACTAGTGGTAGATTAGCTCAAAATACCATTCTATGTTTACACATGTTCTCTCATGTTTTATTTCTTTCTATTTAAAAATCCTTTTTTATTTATTTCATGCACACATGTGCATTTTATCCAACCTTTAAATTTGAATCCCCTTTTTCCTAGAGTTGATTATATTCTCGAATCTTTTAACTTATGTCGTAATTAATTTAGTCATTTATTTAATTTAGACTTAGACTTAGACTTAGTCTTAGACTTGGGCTTAGATTTTTGTTAGGCTTTATAATTAATTAATTATTTTATTCCAACAAGGTCTAATCATTTCAATGTTTTCTACGCCACCTAGATTTATTGACTCGAGTTTTAATTACGCAACGTTCCCTTCAAGACGCACCTCCGTGCTCCANTGCCATGTGTCACCATGTGAGGTCACCACATAAGCATTGTACTATCGTGCCACGTGTCACCCTTACAGTGGTGACACATGTCACCTTGACTTTGACCTTTGACTTTTACCATGTTTTGACCTAAACTTTGACCAATCACAATTTTTGCATACAAACTTCGTTTGAGGCAATTTTTGCGTCGTTGGAAAGCTATCACCAAGATCTAATAAATGAAGTATTTTTTTAGATCATTTGAGATGGTCAAATTTTGAGTTTTTTTGGATCCTCTTGGACCTCTGTGAGCATTCTGGATCCTCTTGGACCTCTGTGAGCGTTCCTGGATCTGTAACATCCCCTCCGTTACGACATCAAATTAAGTGAGTATAGTAATGGTAAAAAAAAAAATTGAAACATAGATTGAACAAGGGCTAAGCGACAATAACATACATCAATGTACACACATTCTATTCTATTCCACATCATTATACAGTAAGAATTAGACACATCATCACAGCGACTAAAACCCAATCATATCACATAAAGATAACAACGATACCTACCCACCAACCTACCCTCCAAGGTTAGGACCTCCAAGACACATAATCAATGCTCAAGTCCAAGATTCATCCAATTTATTTTTACCATTTAAGGTCTCTGGACTAGCAATTGTTCTGAGGAACAAGGAGATATCTAATTCCCTTATCCAATCCTAGCATAACAATCAATCCTAGAATTCAATATCAATTATTTAAAAATAAATCTCATGCTCAAAGAATCACACAATTCAATATAGTTTGATCTAATTATCACACCATACTGAGTCTAAACAACTAACAATGACATAACAAAATTACAAGAAAAATCATCGCACCCACTTAAAAATATATGTGCAACTCGAATTTAAACAATATTAAAGGCGTAGGTGATTCATTTCCGAAATAATCAATAATCATTGCCTAAAATTCATCGAGATCTAAAGTCATTAATTTCTCAATGCCACAATAATGTCAACCAAAACAAAGATGATTACATTAATGAGCACATTTCCTTTACTAATTGATTTATTTATTATAGCTAAGTTTAAAATTATTATTCCATTCCTAAGACCCTAAAATCTCTTGTAAAAATCTCCTTCCATACAAGATTATTAAGGATAAATTTGTAAAGTCTCTTTAATAAAGATTATTAAATTTTTAAATCTCCTCCAATTATTAATTGGTCCAAAGAGTGAATTCGCTCTAGATCATCCTTAAATTCTTTTCATTTATATCCTAAGTGTATTGTAATAAGTTCATTATCATACCCATAGAAAGTTCTCTTAAAAGAAATCCTATCGCAAGAGAATCAAATGACAAAGCAATTTGATGCTATCACGTCCCTACAATATCGGTTATAATATTGCCACGGTGTCATTACCAACTCAGATGCGCAAAGCTTAATATTTCCGCCACGTCACTACAAATTATAACATTGAACACGGAATAAATGCTTTCAACATCCATGAGGATAACCGACTCCATATTAGAGATAATTGTGCAGAGAACTAGGCACTACTTCACATTAATATACCTCTCGCATGCTAAGAGAGTGCTTCACATTAATATAGCAGCGTTATTCCAGATTCGTTCCAGAACACAACAAAATCACAACGATTTTAATACATTCTGGACGGATAAAAAGATTTCATAACCATGGAAATTTTAAATTCAGATTTGTAATGAGTGGCAGTGAACAATTATATTTATATATATTGTTCTTAAAATAACAGAGCTGCAAGGTAGTACTATTTCAAGCCCCACCGAATTCCACCATTCGTAATTCAATAAGACGAACAAACACCATACAAACTTCTAATATATAAACTTGCAAAATTTAAACAACGACCATATTAATTGGAGACTTTGACTTGTAAAATTTATTTGCAGCGGCTCTGTGATTTTGAAATTCCAGAAGTTCACACAAGTTTTACATTGCCCAATAAGTTCTAACTTTTTCCAGAATTCAAATTACCCGAAAACGATTATACACATTCTAACATCAGAGTTGCAATTTAAATTGGAAGCGTTTAATGAATTTTCTTTTAAAATTGTAGTGAATCTAGAACATTCAATTGCTAAATAACACATGGACTCTTCGATGAACTTATAAATATTTTTTTGGATTCAGCGATACAATATGATTTTGTAGCGACCATTATTTCATAAGTTTCTAAAATACAAAATTTACTCTTCTCAATATAAAAATTCATAATAAAACATTGGAACCAATGAACACTGAGATTTGAAGATGTCCTTCTAGACTTGTGCTCTTTCTATACTCTTGCTTTTTGATCACCGAAACTTCACCGATACCTCTCAACCAATGCTAGGGGTACATTTCTTCCCCCTTAGCCTCCTGAGCCGCAAAGGGGCCACACACAAGAAACCAACAAACAATAGCTCCAAGGCTTGCCTCGTAAGGAAGAGCTTCCACTTTTTCTACAAGCTTGGTATCCCAACTCTCACAAGTAAAACACAGTCCACAAAATTTTGGCAGCATAACATTACCAAGAATAAGAGAGATCTCTTTCCCTTCTACCACATTTGCTTTATAGAAAAATCCCCAATGATACATGTCCTCATGCACAATTAATTATCTTTTTAATTAATTTAATTAGGATTATTCACCCACACACTTGTCACACTCTCCCCAAGTTGCACAAGTAATTACCATTTTTATTTTAATTAAAAAGTCAATTTCCCTCACATTCCCCAATGTGTTCCTATTTTCGCTCTTAGTTGTCCCTTTGTTCCCCAAAATCTCATTTAATGAATGTCTCTTAACTAGATCTTAGTTAGAGTTGGATTAAGAGTCTTTGTCTAGTTAGACTAGTGGTAGATTAGCTCAAAATACCATTCTATGTTTACACATGTTCTCTCATGTTTTATTTCTTTCTATTTAAAAATCCTTTTTTATTTATTTCATGCACACATGTGCATTTTATCCAACCTTTAAATTTGAATCCCCTTTTTCCTAGAGTTGATTATATTCTCGAATCTTTTAACTTATGTCGTAATTAATTTAGTCATTTATTTAATTTAGACTTAGACTTAGACTTAGTCTTAGACTTGGGCTTAGATTTTTGTTAGGCTTTATAATTAATTAATTATTTTATTCCAACAAGGTCTAATCATTTCAATGTTTTCTACGCCACCTAGATTTATTGACTCGAGTTTTAATTACGCAACGTTCCCTTCAAGACGCACCTCCGTGCTCCAAGGGTGTCACTCGTCATAGACTGGTTTTGGAAGTTTGTCCGACCCTTGGAGTCAACACTCCACTCAGTCGACCTTGTGAGAGACTAAGGGTTGCTAAGGAATAAGGACTCTTCCTTATTGCACGCCCCTTAGAAATATTCATGAGCGATTGTCTCAGTCTGTTCTCACGACATCGTGGACCTCTTGAACTAGGTAATCGTTAACCAACTATTCGGACCATGGTGGGAGTGCTAGTAGGCTGTGACAGGGACGTTTCGACACCTCTCCCTCAAATGTCTGGTTTTTTTGCATGACCCCTTTACTCCTTATGTGAGTCGGATTAGAAAGCATTGTCAAACCTGCATCCACTGACAAAAACACTGTCAATAATCCATATACATAAATCATACTGAAATCAATCATATATCACATGTGCGTAAAATGAAATACTCAATCAAATGCAATCCACTCCCTGACTCAATATGGAGTCCAAGGAAGTCCATTGATGCCATCAACATCCATAACATGTCATGTGTCATGCACACTCAGGAAAACTCGTCAATAGCATCTACCAATATATATAAATCAAAATAAAAATAAGTCACAACACATCATCATCATCAAATATAACCCATAATTGAAATGAAATCATAATATACCATAACCAGATCACTTGCACACAAGTTTCCTCAAAGAATAAGACAATATAAGTGTGATTAACAGTACAAGATGTTACAGGATCCTCCTGGATCACACCTTCCCACTGAAGAACTTTTGGTCCTCCAATAGTATGAATATTTCAGTAACTTAGTGGTGATAACTCTTACTCACTCTTCCACCTTATTGTAATGTTATTATCCAATAACTTAGTGATGATGAAGCTTCTTTACTCTTCCAACTTGTTGAATATTCTAGGACTAAATTTTCATCTTGGATCTTGGATACTAGATCAATGTACTTTTCTCTGCTTCTAAAATATGGCTCTAACTCTGGCTCTTTGGCATTTGTTGCTAGTTCAAATCTAGTTCTGGTTCTGGCTCATAGAATCCTTCACAACAAAAGTTTGTTTACAAAGTCTCTACAATATCTGAATCTAAATATTGTACTCAACATCCACTCCCATCTCCTTTCCTGGTGAAGATATTCTATCTCGGATAATCTGAAACCAAGTCAAATGATGCTCTATGCCTTTCCCTTCTGGACTCTCTATTCATGTACTGTGGATGTATCTGTCGGAGTCTCTGAATGAATTCCCTGTCCATTTTCCTCTCCCCTGCCTTGAAATAAACTCTAAACATATTATCTATATTCATTTGTATTGTCTGAATTGCTTATGTTCAAGTTTTACATCTACACGAACATGACATAAAATATTTGAAATTTTCATAGCATGCATATTTACTAGTATATACCTATTATCTTTTTACAAAGAAGACTATTTCTCCTTTACCATATCTAAGAAGATTTACATTACTTCGATGCTCTTCTCGCTTCCGATCTACATGCTCCAACTGTCTACATCCTTTTGTTCCTTCACCTTCGGTACTTCAGAATAAGAATGTTAATTTAGACAATTTGATCCATATGTAGTCCTTAGTTGATAAAAAGACAATTACAATTGTCTACACTGTTGTAGAAAGGCTTAGAAATCTTAATAAGATCCCTCTCACTCTATAACAAAGTGGATATATAGAAACCCTTTACAAGATTCCTCTCACTTCAAACAATATATAAGGTGGATATATATAAACCCTCTTACAAAATTCCTCTCACTCTTAACAACATATAAGGTGACTATATAGAAATTTGACAGAATTCCTATCACTCTTAACATCTATAATGAGTGGCTTACAAGCCTTCTAATACAACAATAGAAATAGACTTAACAGGTATCTACATATACATATTAGCTTGCATTTTACAAATATACATATTTACAATGATGGATAGTTTATTTATGGACTCATCATCCCCTTAGTACTGGAAGGAGTCTCACAGCTTCCTATCTCTGACAATGCCTCTAACGTTGATGTCGAATTTGACATTGAATCTGACGCAGAATATGATGATGAATACAAGAAACCATTAGACCAAATTATAGGTCTTCCCAATAATCTGTATAACCTCTCCTTACGAACACCAAGCACTATTGTTGTGTCTTGAGTAGCTTCCCTTGAATACAAATGTCCCTGGCCATTATGGAATGTAACTGCATATCCTTCATCTTCAAAAGTTGCAACTAAGAGTAGGTTTAATTTCAAATATGAAACATATAAAATATGCTATATTCCCACAAATCCTCTTGACTTGAGCTGGAATATTACATATTCAGACCCTTGTATTGCTTGTCCAGTGTTAGTTCCAGATCCTACATAGAAATCTTTGTCAATCTCTGAGAAAGTCGAAAATAGTGATCTCATCCCAGTCATGCAGCGAGATGAGCCACTTTCCATGAACCATTCCTCCATGTCTTCATATGTCACTCTGTTAAGACCAACCATTAAGAAGTATTATTTCTCAAATCTTTTAGCAATACTATTAACTTCATATGGGGATGATGCTTGTCTTCTTGCAAGTGCCTTTACATATTTATGGTTCTGCTTTGGACATAAGTGTGGATAAAGTTTCCAACACTTCTCGATCTGATGTCCACTCTTACGACAATAAGAGTAGAGTTTCTTGTTCCCATCTTGGAACCATGATCCCCTGTTTTCATTCCCACTTTTCCTCTATTTTGAGAAATTACCTTTACCTTTGGCCTTCTTCTTGGATGGTTGATCTTGCACAGACTGTCTTCTTCGACATTTCTTAATATCATGGTTACTAGTTTCACAGGAAGCACATGGATACATAGACCATTTGCCTATCTCACCAGTGGGAAATGTCTTCATTCCTTCTTTAGAATGCACTTCTTTTCTCAAAGATGTTTTACATATGTTACCTTTCCCTGGGTTGGAAGGTAAGAATAACTGCTTATGAAGGACCTCTTCATCTGAAGTTATCCTTACTTTAGTCGTCCTTGAGCATTCTCCATCTTGACTGGAAAAATAATAATACGAGGAATCATCCTTCTCGATCGTGCCTTTTGAAATATTTAGTTCCTTTTGCATTGGAGACTTTACATTATCTACTTTCCAATCTTCATGGAATGATGTTGATGGTGCCAATACCCAATCCTTGGTCTGCAATTTCATTTCCAACTCATGAAATATACCTCTATGGAATTCCTCGTGACATATCAATCAATCTTGCAGATTCTGCTTCTCTTCCTCTAGAGTTTGTAGTTGATTCCTTAATTCAAAATTCTCATTCTTAATCTGTCAGTTAATGTTCTTTTGTAGCCTTAACTTCATGAGAGATTTACTCATTTTGTCCTCTCAACAAGAGTCTTCAAAACCTTCACCAATCTTAAGTCTTGGACCTTTCAAATCAACAACTTGCAAATATACGTCAAAAACCTCGCTCTAATACAACTTGATCCGAAAATCCTTAGATACCAATTATAATCTTTAAAAACTCATTTTAGCATCTAACTTGATTCAAAATAATTCTCGATCGTATTGAGGTGATTTTCAAAAAAATGATGTTGTGTTTCTTGTCCAAAATATCATAAACTAATGATTAATTTGAAGAATTATGAGATAACACAGTAGAAAATAAAAGAACTTAAATTATACAATATTGAAGTCATACATCTATGAATTCCCTTCAAATAGTGAGATTGCTTCTCATAACCTCAAAATTGTCAAATTACAATACAAATTGGACTTTTAAAAGCCAATTTTGAAGTCATTCTCCAATTCCATTACTCAAACTCAAATATAGAGTTTACCATTGAATTCCTTGTGAAATTCTGAGAAAAATAGGTATAAAGTCGACCATATTCTGAACTAGCTCAATTTTACCCTCTTTGCACGCCAAACGATGCACTATGGCACTCATTAATGGAAATATGGAATTATACTTCTAAATACAACGTATTAGCACAAAAATAACATCACCATTGAACTCCTCTCAAGAAAAAGAGAAAAATGAGTATAAACACACCTATATTTGGACAAAGTACCTCATGGCACGCAAATCGAGAGACATCATAGCTTGGTTCTTCTATTGGCATGTAAAACGATGCATTTGTACCTCAGGATCAGCAATAAAATTTGAACCCGTACCATCCCTTCTAAAGGGTTCTATCTCGTCAGAGAAGGGTTTGTCCAAATTTTCCCTTAAAAAAAAATTAAGAATTAAATTTTACACTTCCATTGGGAAGTGTTGAATTAATTAGAATCTTTCAAAATAAGGGCAACCTTTTTAATAGCTCGTCAAAATTAATTTTAGGATCCACCAGAAAATCTACCAAATTTGCGATTTAACATCTATATTTAAGGATCCAGAGTCCGGATGATTTCAAATTTGATCGAGAGTCGGACCTCATGTTGAAAGATATGTTATAATTACACCCCATCTCAGGATTGTTTTACCTCCACGCTTGTTTACTCTTCATGTGCCATCAGGTATCATTGTACCACATTTAACTTGGAGTTAAATGAAATTTTTGGCGCATGAATCCTTACACAATCTCCATTGTTCATATGGATCCTAAAGTTGGGCTCAACTTTTTGAAGCTCATCATTTCACCCTAGCTCGCTCTCATTCTCTCATTTGATTTTGCACAGTCGCTCTGCAAATCTCCAGTTCTCAGCTAGTTGTGAATCCATAGATGCCCTTCTTACTGATTTTTAATTAATTTATCTCATATAAATTTACCCTATGGTTTGGTTCTAAGCATCATCAATAGTGGTACATTTTTGTGGTAAAGCTTTCGTTGGTGTAGAGAGTTTCGAAGGAGCACACATAGGTTTCCTTCTCCAGAATTCAAAGGTAATACTACACCTGTGTTGATTTTCTGAGTAGTGTCGGTTATTGAGCTCACAGAAAATTTGTGTCGATTACAAAGGAATTAGGTTTTTCTTCACCCTAGCCTTTGAATTTGACCTCTTTGTCCCATGGAAATGATACCCAAGTTGTGTTTTACCTTCAACAAATTGTTGTGGTCATTGAAGTCGTGACAATCTTAGGTTTTAATCCTTCATTTTTGGCTTCATGCTTTTATTTTGATCTTTACCTAATTTATCCTCTAGAAAATGTGGACATGGATGTTCATTTGAAACTTGTTCGGGTCAATTATATTAATTGTTTCTGGGAGGGAGTTACCTATGTTACCATTCTAGGTGTTTGCAACCATATTATCCATGGATCTTTCTTGCAATTGTTTACATGTATTCTTGAAAAACCCATGGTTTTACATGCAATTTATTTGGGCTTATAATGTTTTTGTTTCAATTATTCTAGTCCCACATATTGAATTTGGGCATACACCCTTATGTTTGGCTTGTTATGGGTCTTTATCTACAATAACACAACATGGGTATCATTATTCTTCCTTTGCCTTCTAATCCAAAACATGTTTTGACCTCCTATTGCCTTGTTGTTTTCAACCTTATAGGTAATGTGTGGCACTTGCATCCTTCACTCTATAGTTATTGTTTTGGGTTTTTTTATTTCATTAATGCTTGGCATGCCTCTGATTTGTTTGTTTAAGATGTGACCCATATGCTTTCAGCTATCATTGTTTTTTAGGAGTAACTTTCTATACTTCTAACAATGTGTTTGATTCCTTGTAAATACAAATGGCAGTACACTATTTTATGCCTCACCTTGGCTTGAAGTGAAACCTTTCCTCATTCCTAGCTTTGCAATGGATCCAGACATGTGTTATTTCACTCCCATACATCACTAGATATGAATTATTGTTGGTTTATATGATTTTTAATGGAATGCCTTGACCCATTCATGTTGGGTTATCACTTAACATGGTATGGCATTCTATTTGTGTATGGTATATAGATCGTGTTGGCCTTCAACATTTCTTAATATTCATACCTCTGAACTATCTTATAAGACCTAGAATTATTTTGGAATGCACTTGCTTGTTTGGGCATGTGCATAAAATTTTGGATACCATAATCCAGCCTCTTGAAAATAATTTGAACATGCATTTGCCTTCTGATTTGCATAGGAATATCATATATCTTACATTTGGTTATATATGAGTTATGGGTTTCAAAATGTTGTTGTAATTAATCAAGCTATGAATTGATTATACTATATGCATTGAGTGATTTTTGAGAAATTATTTTAATACTTTTGAAATATATTAGCTCCATGTTTGACATGAACAATAAGGCATATATTTCAATGATGATAGATCAAGACTTTCATTGGATACATTGGATATGTTAATGTTTCTATTTCTTAGTGCACCTCATGCTCTAAATGAGGTAGATTGGAACGTTATTTATGATGTATGGAAACAAATGAAAGCTAGAAAGCCTCTTCCACCGAGCAAATAGATTTATGTTTTCAATGATGTATGCTCTAATGCTTTTGAAGAATACCAAATGAATGGAAGAATAATATGTTTGCTTATTATGTTTTATTAAAATGTGTTCATTTATGTAAAATAACAATAATTTTGTGGATATTATGAATTTGAAAGAAAAAAGTAATTTTTTATGAAGTTTTATTAAAATTTTATAACTTTTTATGTAACCATTCTTTAAATTTTTAAGATTGTAAAGATTTCGAAGGATAATATTTTATTTTTGCATTTTTTTTATGATGGGTTTACCTAATGTACACTTGTCAATTGAAGTGCAAATTTTTTTTTCAACTTTTCATCCTTGAACGGTCGGATGATTATATGTCTTTCCAACTGAAATTAAGACCATCCCTTCAAATTTGATCATTGCTCGAGATCCGTGCACTCCTCCTCGGGATTTGTGTCAACCTCGAACTGTGTGTCATCTCGATTTGCATGCCCATAAATAGTCCTAGGTCGGAACCGAACCCAAACCTTCGTCTGAACTTCATGCTAACCCGCGAAATCAACTTAAATATAATTGGTTTGGCATCCCGTGATGTGTGGGACCTATGGTGCAATGGTTAAAACATTCTCAAATGGTGTGGCTGGTCACGGGATCGAATCCCGTCGAGCTTGCCATACGTTACAACTTTTGTTATAATGTTCAAACTATATATATTAAATGGTTACCATATAGTTCATTTGGTATGGTTTGTTAGCACCCCTGTATTCTGAGTTGCGGTTACATATGATACCATATGATCATTTACTATAGGTCGCGAGCTAGGCCCTTGGCCTTTTTCTTCCACCAATTATTACAATTTACAACTTTAAATATTCAAACTATATATATTAAATGGTTACCATATAGTTCATTTGGTATGGTTTGTTAGCACCCCTGTATTCTGAGTTGCGGTTACATATGATACCATATGATCATTTACTATAGGTCGCGAGCTAGGCCCTTGGCCTTTTTCTTCCACCAATTATTACAATTTACAACTTTAAATAGATATGTCACCATATATGGTTAAGACTTAAATTCATGGCGTAATGGTGAGGTCGTTGGTTTGGTAGGTGAGAGATCTGGGTTCGATCCTTCGGACTCTCAACAAAATTTTCAACAACCTCATCCATAAATGGCCAATGGGAGGTTGCCACATGGAAGCATCTCATTGATCTATCTTTGCCACATGTCATCACATAACTGGTCCACCTGGATAGTATGATTGCCACATCACCTTACCAACTTGACATGCCACATCACCAACTACCTGCCATGTGTCACCATGTGAGTTCACCACATCAGCATTGTACGGTCGTACCATGTGTCACTCTTATAGTGGTGACACATGTCACCTTGTCTTTGACCTTTGAATTTTTCCCTATTTTGACCTTAACTTTGACCAATCATAACGTTTGCATACGAACTATGTTTGAGGCGATTTTTGCACCATTGGAAAGATATCATCGAGCTCTATGAAATGAAGTAGTTTTCAGTAGCATTTGAGATGATAAAAGTTTGATATTTTATAGATCCTCTTGGACCTTTATGAGCATTCTGGATTCTCCTGGACCTCTGTGAGTGTTCCTGTATCCTCGTGGATCACACCTTCCCACTAAAGAACTTTTGGTCCTCCAAAAGTATGAATATTTCAACAACTTAGTGATGATAACTCTTACTCACTCTTCCACCTTATTGTAATTCTCTTATCCAGTAACTTAGTGATGATGAAGCTTCTTCACTCTTCCACCTTGCTNGTCTAGTTAGACTAGTGGTAGATTAGCTCAAAATACCATTCTATGTTTACACATGTTCTCTCATGTTTTATTTCTTTCTATTTAAAAATCCTTTTTTATTTATTTCATGCACACATGTGCATTTTATCCAACCTTTAAATTTGAATCCCCTTTTTCCTAGAGTTGATTATATTCTCGAATCTTTTAACTTATGTCGTAATTAATTTAGTCATTTATTTAATTTAGACTTAGACTTAGACTTAGTCTTAGACTTGGGCTTAGATTTTTGTTAGGCTTTATAATTAATTAATTATTTTATTCCAACAAGGTCTAATCATTTCAATGTTTTCTACGCCACCTAGATTTATTGACTCGAGTTTTAATTACGCAACGTTCCCTTCAAGACGCACCTCCGTGCTCCATGGGTGTCACTTGTCGTAGACTGGTTTTGGAAGTTTGTCCGACCCTTGGAGTCAACACTCCACTCAGTCGACCTTGTGAGAGACTAAGGGTTGCTAAGGAATAAGGACTCTTCCTTATTGCACGCCCCTTAAAAATATTCATGAACGATTGTCTCAGTCTGTTCTCACGACATCGTGGACCTCTTGAACTAGGTAATCGTTAACCTACTATTCAGACCATGGTGGGAGTGCTAGTAGGCTGTGACAGGGACGTTTCGACACCTCTCCCTCAAATGTCTGGTTTTTGTGCATAACCTCGTTACTCCTTATGTGAGTCGGATTAGCAAGCATTGTCAAGCCTACATCCACTGACAAAAACACTGTCAATAATCTATATACATAAATCATACTGAAATCAATCATATATCACATGTGCGTAAAATGAAATACTCAATCAAATACAATCCACTCCCTGACTCAATATGGAGTCCAAGGAAGTCCATTGATGCCATCAACATCCATAACCTGTCATGTGTCATGCACACTCAGGAAAACTCGTCAATAGCATCTACCAATATATATAAATCAAAATAAAAATAAGTCACAACACATCATCATCATCAAATATAACCCATAATCGAAATGAAATCATAATATACCATAACCAGATCACTTGCACACAAGTTTCCTCAAAGAATAAGACAATATAAGTGTGATTAGTAGTACAAGATGTTACAGGATCCTCCTGGATCACACCTTCCCATTGAAGAACTTTTGGTCCTCCAATAGTATGAATATTTCAGTAACTTAGTGGTGATAACTCTTACTCACTCTTCCACCTTATTGTAATGTTATTATCCAATAACTTAGTGATGATGAAGCTTCTTTACTCTTCCAACTTGTTGAATATTCTAGGACTAAATTTTCATCTTGGATCTTGGATACTAGATCAATGTACTTTTCTCTGCTTCTAAAATATGGCTCTAACTCTGGCTCTTTGGCATTTGTTGCTAGTTCAAATCTAGTTCTGGTTCTGGCTCATAGAATCCTTCACAACAAAAGTTTGTTTACAAAGTCTCTACAATATCTGAATCTAAATATTGTACTCAACATCCACTCCCATCTCCTTTCCTGGTGAAGATATTCTATCTCGGATAATCTGAAACCAAGTCAAATGATGCTCTATGCCTTTCCCTTCTGGACTCTCTATTCATGTACTGTGGATGTATCTGTCGGAGTCTCTGAATGAATTCCCTGTCCATTTTCCTCTCCCCTGCCTTGAAATAAACTCTAAACATATTATCTATATTCATTTGTATTGTCTGAATTGCTTATGTTCAAGTTTTACATCTACACGAACATGACATAAAATATTTGAAATTTTCATAGCATGCATATTTACTAGTATATACCTATTATCTTTTTACAAAGAAGACTATTTCTCCTTTACCATATCTAAGAAGATTTACATTACTTCGATGCTCTTCTCGCTTCCGATCTACATGCTCCAACTGTCTACATCCTTTTGTTCCTTCACCTTCGGTACTTCAGAATAAGAATGTTAATTTAGACAATTTGATCCATATGTAGTCCTTAGTTGATAAAAAGACAATTACAATTGTCTACACTGTTGTAGAAAGGCTTAGAAATCTTAATAAGATCCCTCTCACTCTATAACAAAGTGGATATATAGAAACCCTTTACAAGATTCCTCTCACTTCAAACAATATATAAGGTGGATATATATAAACCCTCTTACAAAATTCCTCTCACTCTTAACAACATATAAGGTGACTATATAGAAATTTGACAGAATTCCTATCACTCTTAACATCTATAATGAGTGGCTTACAAGCCTTCTAATACAACAATAGAAATAGACTTAACAGGTATCTACATATACATATTAGCTTGCATTTTACAAATATACATATTTACAATGATGGATAGTTTATTTATGGACTCATCATCCCCTTAGTACTGGAAGGAGTCTCACAGCTTCCTATCTCTGACAATGCCTCTAACGTTGATGTCGAATTTGACATTGAATCTGACGCAGAATATGATGATGAATACAAGAAACCATTAGACCAAATTATAGGTCTTCCCAATAATCTGTATAACCTCTCCTTACGAACACCAAGCACTATTGTTGTGTCTTGAGTAGCTTCCCTTGAATACAAATGTCCCTGGCCATTATGGAATGTAACTGCATATCCTTCATCTTCAAAAGTTGCAACTAAGAGTAGGTTTAATTTCAAATATGAAACATATAAAATATGCTATATTCCCACAAATCCTCTTGACTTGAGCTGGAATATTACATATTCAGACCCTTGTATTGCTTGTCCAGTGTTAGTTCCAGATCCTACATAGAAATCTTTGTCAATCTCTGAGAAAGTCGAAAATAGTGATCTCATCCCAGTCATGCAGCGAGATGAGCCACTTTCCATGAACCATTCCTCCATGTCTTCATATGTCACTCTGTTAAGACCAACCATTAAGAAGTATTATTTCTCAAATCTTTTAGCAATACTATTAACTTCATATGGGGATGATGCTTGTCTTCTTGCAAGTGCCTTTACATATTTATGGTTCTGCTTTGGACATAAGTGTGGATAAAGTTTCCAACACTTCTCGATCTGATGTCCACTCTTACGACAATAAGAGTAGAGTTTCTTGTTCCCATCTTGGAACCATGATCCCCTGTTTTCATTCCCACTTTTCCTCTATTTTGAGAAATTACCTTTACCTTTGGCCTTCTTCTTGGATGGTTGATCTTGCACAGACTGTCTTCTTCGACATTTCTTAATATCATGGTTACTAGTTTCACAGGAAGCACATGGATACATAGACCATTTGCCTATCTCACCAGTGGGAAATGTCTTCATTCCTTCTTTAGAATGCACTTCTTTTCTCAAAGATGTTTTACATATGTTACCTTTCCCTGGGTTGGAAGGTAAGAATAACTGCTTATGAAGGACCTCTTCATCTGAAGTTATCCTTACTTTAGTCGTCCTTGAGCATTCTCCATCTTGACTGGAAAAATAATAATACGAGGAATCATCCTTCTCGATCGTGCCTTTTGAAATATTTAGTTCCTTTTGCATTGGAGACTTTACATTATCTACTTTCCAATCTTCATGGAATGATGTTGATGGTGCCAATACCCAATCCTTGGTCTGCAATTTCATTTCCAACTCATGAAATATACCTCTATGGAATTCCTCGTGACATATCAATCAATCTTGCAGATTCTGCTTCTCTTCCTCTAGAGTTTGTAGTTGATTCCTTAATTCAAAATTCTCATTCTTAATCTGTCAGTTAATGTTCTTTTGTAGCCTTAACTTCATGAGAGATTTACTCATTTTGTCCTCTCAACAAGAGTCTTCAAAACCTTCACCAATCTTAAGTCTTGGACCTTTCAAATCAACAACTTGCAAATATACGTCAAAAACCTCGCTCTAATACAACTTGATCCGAAAATCCTTAGATACCAATTATAATCTTTAAAAACTCATTTTAGCATCTAACTTGATTCAAAATAATTCTCGATCGTATTGAGGTGATTTTCAAAAAAATGATGTTGTGTTTCTTGTCCAAAATATCATAAACTAATGATTAATTTGAAGAATTATGAGATAACACAGTAGAAAATAAAAGAACTTAAATTATACAATATTGAAGTCATACATCTATGAATTCCCTTCAAATAGTGAGATTGCTTCTCATAACCTCAAAATTGTCAAATTACAATACAAATTGGACTTTTAAAAGCCAATTTTGAAGTCATTCTCCAATTCCATTACTCAAACTCAAATATAGAGTTTACCATTGAATTCCTTGTGAAATTCTGAGAAAAATAGGTATAAAGTCGACCATATTCTGAACTAGCTCAATTTTACCCTCTTTGCACGCCAAACGATGCACTATGGCACTCATTAATGGAAATATGGAATTATACTTCTAAATACAACGTATTAGCACAAAAATAACATCACCATTGAACTCCTCTCAAGAAAAAGAGAAAAATGAGTATAAACACACCTATATTTGGACAAAGTACCTCATGGCACGCAAATCGAGAGACATCATAGCTTGGTTCTTCTATTGGCATGTAAAACGATGCATTTGTACCTCAGGATCAGCAATAAAATTTGAACCCGTACCATCCCTTCTAAAGGGTTCTATCTCGTCAGAGAAGGGTTTGTCCAAATTTTCCCTTAAAAAAAAATTAAGAATTAAATTTTACACTTCCATTGGGAAGTGTTGAATTAATTAGAATCTTTCAAAATAAGGGCAACCTTTTTAATAGCTCGTCAAAATTAATTTTAGGATCCACCAGAAAATCTACCAAATTTGCGATTTAACATCTATATTTAAGGATCCAGAGTCCGGATGATTTCAAATTTGATCGAGAGTCGGACCTCATGTTGAAAGATATGTTATAATTACACCCCATCTCAGGATTGTTTTACCTCCACGCTTGTTTACTCTTCATGTGCCATCAGGTATCATTGTACCACATTTAACTTGGAGTTAAATGAAATTTTTGGCGCATGAATCCTTACACAATCTCCATTGTTCATATGGATCCTAAAGTTGGGCTCAACTTTTTGAAGCTCATCATTTCACCCTAGCTCGCTCTCATTCTCTCATTTGATTTTGCACAGTCGCTCTGCAAATCTCCAGTTCTCAGCTAGTTGTGAATCCATAGATGCCCTTCTTACTGATTTTTAATTAATTTATCTCATATAAATTTACCCTATGGTTTGGTTCTAAGCATCATCAATAGTGGTACATTTTTGTGGTAAAGCTTTCGTTGGTGTAGAGAGTTTCGAAGGAGCACACATAGGTTTCCTTCTCCAGAATTCAAAGGTAATACTACACCTGTGTTGATTTTCTGAGTAGTGTCGGTTATTGAGCTCACAGAAAATTTGTGTCGATTACAAAGGAATTAGGTTTTTCTTCACCCTAGCCTTTGAATTTGACCTCTTTGTCCCATGGAAATGATACCCAAGTTGTGTTTTACCTTCAACAAATTGTTGTGGTCATTGAAGTCGTGACAATCTTAGGTTTTAATCCTTCATTTTTGGCTTCATGCTTTTATTTTGATCTTTACCTAATTTATCCTCTAGAAAATGTGGACATGGATGTTCATTTGAAACTTGTTCGGGTCAATTATATTAATTGTTTCTGGGAGGGAGTTACCTATGTTACCATTCTAGGTGTTTGCAACCATATTATCCATGGATCTTTCTTGCAATTGTTTACATGTATTCTTGAAAAACCCATGGTTTTACATGCAATTTATTTGGGCTTATAATGTTTTTGTTTCAATTATTCTAGTCCCACATATTGAATTTGGGCATACACCCTTATGTTTGGCTTGTTATGGGTCTTTATCTACAATAACACAACATGGGTATCATTATTCTTCCTTTGCCTTCTAATCCAAAACATGTTTTGACCTCCTATTGCCTTGTTGTTTTCAACCTTATAGGTAATGTGTGGCACTTGCATCCTTCACTCTATAGTTATTGTTTTGGGTTTTTTTATTTCATTAATGCTTGGCATGCCTCTGATTTGTTTGTTTAAGATGTGACCCATATGCTTTCAGCTATCATTGTTTTTTAGGAGTAACTTTCTATACTTCTAACAATGTGTTTGATTCCTTGTAAATACAAATGGCAGTACACTATTTTATGCCTCACCTTGGCTTGAAGTGAAACCTTTCCTCATTCCTAGCTTTGCAATGGATCCAGACATGTGTTATTTCACTCCCATACATCACTAGATATGAATTATTGTTGGTTTATATGATTTTTAATGGAATGCCTTGACCCATTCATGTTGGGTTATCACTTAACATGGTATGGCATTCTATTTGTGTATGGTATATAGATCGTGTTGGCCTTCAACATTTCTTAATATTCATACCTCTGAACTATCTTATAAGACCTAGAATTATTTTGGAATGCACTTGCTTGTTTGGGCATGTGCATAAAATTTTGGATACCATAATCCAGCCTCTTGAAAATAATTTGAACATGCATTTGCCTTCTGATTTGCATAGGAATATCATATATCTTACATTTGGTTATATATGAGTTATGGGTTTCAAAATGTTGTTGTAATTAATCAAGCTATGAATTGATTATACTATATGCATTGAGTGATTTTTGAGAAATTATTTTAATACTTTTGAAATATATTAGCTCCATGTTTGACATGAACAATAAGGCATATATTTCAATGATGATAGATCAAGACTTTCATTGGATACATTGGATATGTTAATGTTTCTATTTCTTAGTGCACCTCATGCTCTAAATGAGGTAGATTGGAACGTTATTTATGATGTATGGAAACAAATGAAAGCTAGAAAGCCTCTTCCACCGAGCAAATAGATTTATGTTTTCAATGATGTATGCTCTAATGCTTTTGAAGAATACCAAATGAATGGAAGAATAATATGTTTGCTTATTATGTTTTATTAAAATGTGTTCATTTATGTAAAATAACAATAATTTTGTGGATATTATGAATTTGAAAGAAAAAAGTAATTTTTTATGAAGTTTTATTAAAATTTTATAACTTTTTATGTAACCATTCTTTAAATTTTTAAGATTGTAAAGATTTCGAAGGATAATATTTTATTTTTGCATTTTTTTTATGATGGGTTTACTTAATGTACACTTGTTAATTGAAGTGCAATTTTTTTTTTCAACTTTTCATCCTTGAAGGGTCGGATGATTATATGTCTTTCCAACTGAAATCAAGACCATCCCTTCAAATTTGATCATTGCTCGAGATCCGTGCACTCCTCCTCGGGATTTGTGTCAACCTCGAACTGTTTGTCATCTCGATTTGCATGCCCATAAATAGTCCTAGGTCGGAACCGAACCCAAACCTCCGTCCGAACTTCATGCTAACCCGCGAAATCAACTTAAATATAATTGGTTTGGCATCCCGTGATGTGTGGGACCTATGGTGCAATGGTTAAAACATTATCAAATGGTGTGGTTGGTCGCGGGATCGAATCCCGTCGAGCTTGCCATACATTACAACTTTTGTTATAACGTTCAAACTATATATATTAAATGGTTACCATATAGTTCATTTGGTATGGTTTGTTAGCACCCCTGTATTCTGAGTTGCGGTTACATAGGATACCATATGATCATTTACTATGGGTCGCAAGCTAGGCCCTTGGCCTTTTTCTTCCACCAATTATTACAATTTACAACTTTAAATAGATATGTCACCATATATGGTTAAGACTTAAATTCATGGCGTAATGGTGAGGTCGTTGGTTTGGTAGGTGAGAGATCTGGGTTCGATCCTTCGGACTCTCAACAAAATTTTCAACAACCTCATCCATAAATGGCCAATGGGAGGTTGCCACATGGAAGCATCTCATTGATCTATCTTTGCCACATGTCATCACATAACTGGTCCACCTGGATAGTATGATTGCCACATCACCTTACCAACTTGACATGCCACATCACCAACTACCTGCCATGTGTCACCATGTGAGTTCACCACATCAGCATTGTACGGTCGTACCATGTGTCACTCTTATAGTGGTGACACATGTCACCTTGTCTTTGACCTTTGAATTTTTCCCTATTTTGACCTTAACTTTGACCAATCATAACGTTTGCATACGAACTATGTTTGAGGCGATTTTTGCACCATTGGAAAGATATCATCGAGCTCTATGAAATGAAGTAGTTTTCAGTAGCATTTGAGATGATAAAAGTTTGATATTTTATAGATCCTCTTGGACCTTTATGAGCATTCTGGATTCTCCTGGACCTCTGTGAGTGTTCCTGTATCCTCGTGGATCACACCTTCCCACTAAAGAACTTTTGGTCCTCCAAAAGTATGAATATTTCAACAACTTAGTGATGATAACTCTTACTCACTCTTCCACCTTATTGTAATTCTCTTATCCAGTAACTTAGTGATGATGAAGCTTCTTCACTCTTCCACCTTGCTKAATATTCTGGGACTAATTTTTCATCTTGGATCTCAGATCTTGGATCTTGGATCTTGGATACTAGATCAATGTACTTCTATCTACTTCCGAAATATGGATTTGCCTYTGGCTCTTTGGCATTTAGCGCTAGTTCAAATCTAATTTTGGTTATGGCTCATAGATTCCTTCACAACAAAAGTCTACTCATTGAATCTYTGCAATATCTKAATTTGAATCCTATACTCAACAACCACTCCCATCTCATTTCATGTTGAAGATAGTCTATCTCGGCCAATCTGAAACCAAWTCGAATGTTGCTCAATGCCTTTCCCTTTTGGACTCTTTGTTCTTGTATTGTGGATGTATTTGTAGGAGTCTCTTAATGAATTCCCTGTCCATTTTCCTCTCTCCTGCCTTAAAAKAAACTCTAAACATATTCTCTATATTCATTTGTATTGTCTGARCTGCTTCTGCTCAAGATCTACACAAACATGACATAATATATTTGAAGATGTCATAGCATGCATCTTTACAAGTATATACCTCTTATCTTCTTACAAAGAATATTATTTCTCCTTTACCAGCTCTAAGAAGATTTACATTAGTTTGATGCTCTTCCCACTTTTGATCTACATGCTCCAACTGCCCTCATCCTTATGTTCCTTGTTGAAATATTGTAACTTCTAAGAATATTCTACGTGAGAGAGAGTTGAATAATATTATTATATTATATTTAATTAGGCCCTATTGTGCCTTAGTAAAAGTCGGCCCTGTTGTGCATTGACAGTTAATTGTAAATTAAGAGGGTAAAGTGACAGATCAGCCCAGACCTAATTATAGGTTGGCCAGGCCAGTATTTATAAGAGAGGCCAGTGCCTCATTTGGATACACACACAACACTCATCTCTGTAGTGTGAAAGTATTGAGGAGAACCTACTGCAACTTGGGGTGATGTCAAAGAGGGTTTCTGGTCTATCTCCTGGTATTTCTTGGTCAAGTGGTGCTTTACTCTTCCTAGTGAAGGAGTAGAGGAGGATTTTTTGTTTGGTCTTTGGTCTATCTATATAGAGGAAATTTTCTTGGGTTTTCTTCCCCATGAGGGTTTCCCAGGATAATTTGTGTGCCTCTATTGTTTCTGTGATTGCCTTTCTTTCAGTGATCTTATTTATACAGCTAATGTGTTAAATAGTTGTAATAATAAAGAAGAATTGTAATTACTAGTTGTATAAGTAAAAAATTCAACATGGATTCAGAGCAGTCATGAAAGAGACCAACTCACAGTTTATAAGAAGTGGCTAGCTTCAACACACCCTCTCCAAGATTCAGTTTCAATATTGCAGCTACTGCAAAATAAGGGTTTTTGTATAAACCCTAAGTGTGATGTTTTCCTTGTTTTAGGAGGACATTGGATAAAGTAACCACATATAGGAGCTCACCCTAGGAGGGTGCATCTAGTCCCTGGATCAGAATTCTTAAATGTGAAGTTTGAAAAATTAGGGTTTCCTCATAAAAACCCTAAGTTGCAAGTGCAGTACCAGTTGCAGTTGCAGTATCGGTTGCAGTTGCAATGTCAGTTCCTTCATGCCAGTTGCATTGTCAGCACCATTTGTAGTGAAAGTTTTTGTGAAGTGTTGGGATTGATTTTCATTGTCCTAGTGCAGCTTACCTTAGAAAATATCCAACTAACTTTAAGTTACAAGTTGAAGCACTTTTGAAGTTTTAAAGGTTCGTTATTGCTTTCCACTGCTGTCGAATGGTGCCACTACCTGTCAATATTGTCATAGGTGTGTACTTACATATGTTTAAACTGTATCATTATTTTTTAAGGGTATTTGTAAGAGAAAGGAGCTTTTTTCTAAACAACAATCGTAGATACAGAGGGATCTCAGATCCAGCACATTTACAGGAACTATTCACCCTGGGTTTGATTACTTTGATATGCCTCTACTTATTATGGAATTATTGTAATATTATGAATATTCGGGTTTCATTTTGATTTGTTGAAGTTATCATACTAACCATTGGTCAAAATTAAAGTCAACGTATTAGATTGATTAAAGTTGAGATTATAGAGTTTATTCCCTAACTCAGATTTCTGTCAAGATAGCATATTGTCTTAGGGATAGGTTGAAGAAAATACTTGTCATATTGAGTGAAGGAGTGTCAGAAGAAAAGAAACACACTCATTCTTGAGGACAAGACTCCAGGTTCCAGGTTTGATTGATTAAATTGATAAGATTCAAATTTACACATATCAAGTTTGATAATTGCTAAATACCATAGTTGTGATGGTAATCTTTGAAAAGATTTATTATCGAATACTTGGCAGCATGTGAGCACTATTGAGATAAATGCTTACTGTAATCATTTACTAGATATAACTAACATCTCCTCTAGGAGAAACTTCTTGTTTTGTTTCCAGTATACCATGGAGGAATGTTTGATCATAACACTAGAAGAGTGTTTCTCTCATTCCTTATTATTGTATTTCTTACTTTTTACCCTTTTTTCAGGCAAGTCACAAGTGATAGCTCTAAAGGAGCTATTGTAATGATTGTTCTCACTATTGTTTTATTATTATTATAAAGAGTATTATTCTTGTATGTTGTTTCTCCCTTGTTGTTCTTGTTCCGGGCAGGTCACGGGTGATAACCCTGAGGAATCTATAGTGACGGTTGCAGGAGGCAACATATTAGATGAGACATGGAGAATATTATCCAAGTTGTATACATGATCATATACATCCATGTAGCAAAGAATATGAGAAGAAGCTACTTTTGAGATACAAAGTATCTCATATGAAAATTGATTATAAGGAGCAGAAGGCTCCAAAGATGACCGAACATTAGAATAGAACTCACAGTAGACTTGGTCACTGGATAATGAAGCCACCTTGATAGGAAGCAGAATTTGTTTGAAGTATGACTCAGCTTTTCATATTAGGACTTGGTATTCAACACCAAGTATATCCATCAAAGACTATGAAGTTTTTTGTAGACTCCGAAGAAATCAAGACTCGGAGTAAGCCTTATCTCATAGAGTATTAGATGCGCAAAAGAGACAAGTTCCAGAACTAGCAGGCAGATGCCATGAGTTGAGAAGACTGGATCATAGATTTAGAGACCTCTTGGAGACATGAAATCTCTTGAGAAGATTCCCTTGTTTCGGTGATAGAGGAAGAATCCAGACAGAAGGATTGGGATACGGTTTTTTCCTTGAGACCAGAAAGGAAGTCAGTGGTGACTTCCAATATTGTTCTAACAGATCAAGCATGTTGTAGATAACAGTATAAATATGTACAAAGCCTTATTTGTGTCCAGAGGATTCTCGTAGCAAGAGGGAGAATACTATGACGAGACACTTCCTCCAGTAATTAGAAGAAGTATATATAGAACAAACATGATTCATTAAAAGAAGTCAACACAATATGAGATTCAGAGGGAGCAGGTATGAAAATCCATCTATTTGAGATCGAGTTACCTCCAGTTCCACTTGGTACAGTACATGAGTTGGCCCATGGAGACATGACTACAATAGAATATTGATTTACCTCCAAAGAAGGAGGATAAGCTACCCTCAGTGTGAGTTATTGAGCCACTCTCTGTTTCAGATGAAGTTGTTGTTGTGATAGAGTAGAGAATTTACTCTCAGAGTTCAGTAGCCACGGTGAGAATGGAGCAGTCATTCTCAACTTCAGAGCAACTACAGGTGCAGAGTCCCAGTCCCAGAGGAACAGTTGCATAGAGAGTAGAGGACATACTCTCGAGTAGTTAGATAGACAGTGCTTTGCAAAAAGCACATATAGCTAGCACATGATTGTGCAGATTAAGTTGCAGCTGAGAAAGTTTCCCAGGTTGGTACAATTTGATGTGAAAATTTGGTTTTGAAGTACAGGACAAGAAGACTCATGTTTGCAAGTTGAAGCAATCTCCAAGAGCTTGGTATGGCAGGATTGATAGTTTTCTGATGAGATTGGTATTTACCAATAATAAGTTGATCCCAACCCTTACTTCAAGATTGAGAATGATGGACTAGTTATATTGTTGCTATATGTGGATGACTTATTCTTGACAGATGAAGAAAATATCAGCACATATTCTAAGAAGAATCTTGTCATTGAATTTGAAATGAGGACCTAGGCCCAATGCATTATTTCTTAGGTCCTGAAGTATGGCAGAGCCCAAAAGAGATTTTCCTTAACCAAGGGAAGTACACAGTTGAAATACTGAATAATTTTGACATGTTGAAATGTAAAGCCATGGACACACCCATGGAGATAAATTTGAAGCTCCTGGTTTATACTTCGTCAGAGTTAGTTGATGCTACTCTATACAGAAAAAATATTGGTTCATTGATGTATCTGACGAATACTGGGTCAGATATATGCTTTGTTGTGAACACCTTGAGTCAATATCTGGTGAAGCCTAGACGTTTTCACCTTGTAGCTGCAAAACATGTGATGAGATACCTTAAGGGTAGGTTGGACTGTGGCCTTAGTTATACTGGAGACTGTGACTTCAGATTGTATGGCTATACTGATTCAGATTGGGTTGGAAGTGCTTCAGACGAAAAAAGCACTTGAGGATGTTGTTTCAATTTGGGGTTATCCATGACTTTGTGGTAAAGCAGGAAGTAATCCAGTATTACTCTTAGTATGGAAGAAGCGGAGTACATTGCAGCTTGCTCCGCCAATTGTGAATTCATATGGCCTCAGAAGTTGTTGACAGGTCTATATCACCTAGAGATGGATGCTACTATGATCTTTTGTGATAACCAAAATTGCATAAAGATGATATAGAACCCAATGTTCCACAATAAGATGAAGCACATTGAGATCCGGTACCACTACATTCGTGACTTGGTACAGGAGGGAGTTTTGAAGCTCCAGTATGTTCGCACAGATGAGAAAGTAGCAGATGTGTTGACCAAGCCTCTGTCTCATGTGAAGTTTGAGTACTTCTGAGACAATCTTGGTGTAGTCTAAAGGGACCTCCCTCGACAGGGGTAGTGATGTTGATGATACTATGGTATCTTGAACAACAACAGGTAGCTCAATTAGGATTTTATATTCTAGGAGACTGATCATCCCTAGGCATATCCTGAAGGTCCGGTAAGGATGGTCTGTCAGAGTACCACAAATGTTTCTTTTGATGCACCTACCTCATTTTGTTTCCACATATAGATGTTGATGTTCCAGCTTCATGTTGATGATGATGATGATGATTTTATTCATGCTTCATGTTGTTGATGATGTCGATGTTCTAGCTTCATATTGTTGATGATGATGATGATGTTGTTCCAGCTTCGTGTTGTTGATGTTGATGTTCCAGCTTCGTGTTGTTGATGATGATGATGTTACTCCAGCTCCACATTGTAGATGATGATGATGATGTTCAGTTTCTACTGATGTTGATGATGAGAAAAACTTTTGATGACCTATAGATATGACCGAAAGTGTTCCCGATGATGATGACGATGTCCCCTCCACTTGATGATGTATTGAGTCCAGTCGGTTGTTATTAATGCCGTGAGTATAATACCCTTCTTGTTAAGGGGGAGTGTTGAAATATTGTAACTTCGAAGAATATTCTACCTGAGAGAGAATTGAATAATATTATTATATTATATTTAATTAGGCCCTATTGTGCCTTAGTAAAAGTCGACCCTATTGTGCCTTGACAGTTAATTGTAAATTAAGAGGGTAAAGTGATAGTTCATCCCAAACCTAATTATAGGCTGGCCAAACCATTATTTATAAGAGAGGTCAGTGCCTCATTGGATACACACACACACACACACAGCGCTGCAGTGCGCAAGTCTTGGAGGAGAACCTACTTCAATTGGGGGTGACGTCAAGGAGGGTTTTTGGTCTATCTGCTGGTATTTCTTGGTCAAGTGGTGTGCTACTCTTCCAAGTGAAGGAGTAGAGGAGGATTTTTTGTTTGGTCTTTGGTTTATCTATATTGAGGAAGTTTTGCTAGGTTTTCTTCCCCGTGAGGGTTTCCTAGGATTATTTGTGTGTCTCTATTGTTTCTGTGATTGCCTCTCTTTCGGTGATCTTATTTATACAGCTAATGTGATAAATGATTGTAATAATAAAGAAGAACCGTAATTACTAGTTGTATAAGTAAAAAAATTCCCCTTCGGTACTTAAGAATAAGAATGTTAACTTCGACAATTCGATCCATATGAATTCCTTAGTTGATAACAAGACAATTACAATTGCCTACACTATTGTAAAAAGGCTTAGAAATATTAATAAGATCCCTCTCACTCTAGAACAAAGTGGCTTTATAGAAACCATTTACAAGATTCCTCTCACTTCCAACAATATAAAAGGTGGCTATATAGAAACCCTATTACAAAATTCCTCTCACTCTTAACAACATATAAGGTGGCTATATAGAAATTTAACAAAATTCCTCTCACTCTTGACATCTACAATGAATGGCTTACAAGCCTTCTAATACAACAAAATAAATAGACTTAGTAGGTATCTACATATGCATATTAGCTTGCACTTTACAAATATACATATTTACAATGATGGATGGTTTATGTATGGACTCATCCTACCCTTAGTATTGGAAGGAGTCTCACAACTTCCTATCTCTGACAATGCCTCTAACGCTAATGTTGAATCTGACATTGAATATGATGTTGAATCCAAGAAACCATTAGACCAAATTATAGGTCTTCCCAGTAACCTATATAACCTCTCCTTGTGAACACCAAGAATTATTGTTATGTCTTGAGTAGCTTCCCTTGAACACACAAGTACCTGCCCATTCTCGAATGTGACTGCATATCCTTCATCTTCAAAAGTTGCAACTGAGAGTAGGTTTACTTTAAAATATGGAATATATAACATATGCTCTATTCCCATAAATCCTCCCAAATCGAGCTGGAATCATACATATCCAAACCCTTTTATTGATTGTCTAATGTTAGTTCCATATCCTACATAGAAATCAATGTCATCCTGGTCATGTGGCGAGACGATCCATTGTCCACAAACCATTCCTTCGTGCCTTCATATGTCACTTTGTTAAGACAAGCCATTAAGAAGTATTCTTTCTCAAATATTTTAGCAAGACAATTAACTTCATTCGGGGTTGATGTTTGTCTTCTTCCAAGTGCCTTTACATCTTTTTTGTTTTGCTTCAGACATAAGTGTGGATAAAGTGTCCAACACTTCTAGATCTGATGCACACTCTTACTTCAATAAGAGCAGAGTGTATTTTTCCTATCTTGGAAACACGATCTCTTCTTGTCATTTCCCATTTTCCTCTATTTTGAGAAATGACCTTTACCTTTAGCCTTCTTCTTTGATGGTTGATATTGCATGGACTGTCTTCTTCGACATTTCACCAGATCATGGTTACTTGTTCCACGGGAAGCATATGGATACATAGACCATTTACATGTCTTACCAATGCGAAATGTATTCATTCCCTCTTTAGAGTGCACATCTTTTTCCAAATATGTTTTACATATGTTACCTTTCCCTAGGCTGGAAGGTAAGACTAATTGATTATGAAAGACCTCTTCATCTAAAGTTTTCCTTACTTCAGTTGTCCTTGATCATTCTCCATCTTGACGGGAAAAAGAATAATATGAGGAATCATCCTTCTTTATCATGCCTTTTGAAAGAGTTAGTTCCTTTTGCATCAGAGACTTTACAGTCTCTACTTTCCAATCTTCATGGAATGATGTTGATGGTGCCAATACCTTATCCTTGGTCTGCTATTTCCTTTCCAACTCATGACAAATACTTCTATGGAATTTCTCATGACATCTCAATTGATCTTGCATCTTCTGCTTCTCTTCCTCGAGAGTTTGCAGTTGCATCCTTATTTCAGAATTCTCATTCTGAATCTGTCGCTTAATGTTTTTTGTAGCCTTAACTTCATGAGATTTTTACTCATTTTGTGCTCTCAACGAGAATCTTCAAAACCTTCAGCAATCTTAATTCTTGGACCTTTTCACATCAACAAATTGCAAATATACATCAAAAAACTCACTCCGATACCACTTGATCCGAAAATCCTTAGATACCAATTATAATCTTTAAAAACTCATTTTAGCAGCTAACTTGATTCAGAATAATTCTTGATCATATTGAGGTGATTTGCAGAAAAATGATGTTGTGCTTCTTATCAAAAATCTCATAAGATGATGATTAATTTGAATAATTATGAGATAACACATTAGAAAATAAAAGAACTCAAATTATACAATATTGATGTCATGCATCTTTGAATTCCCTTCAAATAGTGAGACTACTTCTCATAATCTCAAAATTGTCAAATTACAATAAAAAATGGACTTACAAAGCCAATTTTGAAGTGACTCTCCAATTCCACTGCTCAAACTCAAATATAGAGTTTACCATTGAATTCCTTGCGAAATTTTGAGAAAAATGAGTGTAAATTCGACCAAATTCTGGACTGGCTCAATTTTACCCTCTTTACACACCAAACAATGCACTATAGTGCTCATTAATGGAAATATGCACTAAGAGTTCTAAATTCAACATCTTAGCACAAAAATGACATCACTATTAAACTCCTCTCGAGAAAATGAGAAAAATGAGTATAAACACACCTATATTTGGACAAAGTACCTCATGGCATGCAAATCGAGACACATCATAGCTTGGCTCTTCTCTTGGCATGCAAAACCATCCATCTATACCTCGAGATTTGTTCACTCCTCCTCCGAATTTGTGTTGACCTCAAATTGTGTGTCATCTCAGTCTGTGCTCCCATAAATAGGCCTATGTCGGAACCGAACCCCAACCTCCATCCAAACTTTATGCTAACCCGCAACATCAACTTAAATATAATTAGTTTTGCATCCCGTGATGTGTGGCGCCTATGGCACAATGGTTAAAACATTATCAAATGGTATGGTAGGTCACGGGATCCAAGTTTAGCGTAACAGTGAGGCTGTTGGTTTGGTAGGCAAGAGATCTGGGTTCGATGCTTCAGACTCTTAACAAAATTTTGAACAAACTCATCCATAAATGGCCAATGGGAGGCTGCCACATGGCAGCCTCTCATTGGTCTATCTTTTCCACGTGTCATCACATAACTAGTCCACCTGGACGACACGATTGCCACATCACCTTGCCAACTTGACATGCCACGTCACCAACTACCTGCCACATCAGCATTGTACAGTCATACGTTTGTGCCATGTGTCACCCTTGCAGTGGTGACACGTGTCACATTGACTTTGACCTTTGACTTTTGCCATGTTTTGACCTGAACTTTGTTTCTATACAAACTCTGTTTGAGGCAATTTTTGAACCTTTGGAAAGCTATCGTTGAGCTCTACACAATGAATTAGTTTTCAAGAGCATTTGAGATGGTCAAATTTTAAGTTTTTTTGGATCCTCATGGACCTCTGTGAGTGTTTTGGATCCTCCTAAACCTTTGTGAGCATTCCTGGATCCTCCTAGATCAACTATAGACATCATGTAACATTTATATATTTTTTTCAATATTAATAGATTTAGGAGCGACAGAAAATTTTATTTCACATAATGCATTGTTAAAATAAAAAATGATGGAAATTAGCCAAGAAGATTTCAATCAAGTAGAGATGGCTTCTAGAGTTATAAAAGAAGTGGGACATTTAGTTAAGGATTGTAAAATTGATCTAGTTGTATGCATAATCCAAGTATCCTTGTATTCAACTATTTTGGGATCTTATGATGTAGTTATAGGAATAGATTGGTTAGAGAATCACAAAGTGGTGTTAGATTGCAAGAATATGAAGCTTTATTTTATAAATGATGCAGTACATAAAAGAATCTTAGTCGGGATGAATAGAGGAGTGTCATTAAGATTAATTTCAGCATTACAATTGCATAAAAGTATCAAAGAAGGATGTAAAGTATATGCCATAACCACTATGAACAAGAAGGAGGATATAGTGAGTATAGAGAAGTATCCACTATTATCGTAATTCTCATATGTGTTTCCAAAGTAATTACCTAGACTACTGTAAGTTTTAAACCTGTGAAGTAAAGCAATGCATATAGATTATTAAGCAAAACATAATTTAATCAATGGCTCATACACATAGTACACAGAGATTTATACCGGAAACACTCAACCGGGGAAAACCTTTCTTATTTTCATTATATCGAATTTCACCATTCACCATACAATATATACAATGTTTTTAGGTATTCTGTAGATACCAAAACCCCAATCCCTTAATCCGGGATTAATTTAGAAGACCACTAAAAATAGCAAAATCCGCTAAAAATAGCAAAAACCGCCCGTCAGACGCGGATCGTCGAACGCAGTTGCCGAACCTGACGTGCCCACACATGCACATGCAAAGAATATAACATATACCCAACAACTACTTCCTAAGAGAGTTGGAGTTCATAATTGAACTAAAACTAGGAACATAACCTATCACAAAGGCTCCTTACTATATGACGACTTCATAGTTATGGGAGTTGCAGATATAACTCTAAAAACTTCTAGATTTGGGATTTATTCGTCCAAGTATATCACAATGGGGAGCGTTTGTTATATTTGTAAAGAATAATAATGGATAGTGGAGAATTTGTATCAACTACTGACAAATAAACAAAGAAACGATAAGAAATCAGTATTTGTTACCTAGAATTGATGATTTATTTGATCAAATGAAATGAGTGAAGTTGTTTCTTGAAATAAATTTAGGGTCGGGATGTCACCAATTGATAACAAAGGAAGAAAATATTCCTAAGATATCATTTACGATGAATTTTGGTCATTATGAATTTGTAGTAGTACCCTTCGGATTGATAATTGCACCTGGAATATTTATGAGTTTAATGAATGGATTGTTTCACCAATATCATTACCAGTTCATGCAAGTGTTTTTGAATGATATTTTGATATATTCTCGAACATCAAAGAATCATGAAGAACATTTACGACAAGTATTACAATGTCTTAGAGAGCATAAGTTATATGGAAAAATCTTTAAATGCTCATTTTATAAATCAAAGATTCATTACTTGGGACATATAATTTCAAGACAAGAAATTGTAGTAGACCCAACAAAGATAGAAGCAATTACTGAATGGATGGCACCTAATAACATACATGAAGCACATAGCTTTATGGGTTTGTATGGATATGACAAAATATTTGTGGAAGGTTTCCCAAAGATCACAAATCCTATTATGGAATTACAAAAGAAGAATAAGAAATTTGTGTGGATAGAGCAATGTGAGGAAGCATTTCAAAAACTTAATGAATTATTGACGAGGGCATTTCAAGAAAAATTCAACAACATGAATAAAATTAAGTAATGCATGATTTGGAACTTGCGGCGATAGTTCATGCATAAATAATTTGGAGGCATTATCTAGTTGGAAGAAAATTTGAGTTGAAGATGGATCATCATGGACTTCAACACATATTTACACAAACTAATTTGAATGCTAAAAAAATAAGGTGGTCAGAATTACTAAGCGAGTATGGTTTTAATATATCATACATTGAAGGAATAGTAAATAGAGTGGCAAATGTTTTAAGTCGTAGGTCACGTATTTTCTCAATTTTTCCATTAAAGGCAAATTTACAAGAAAAAGTATTTAAATTACAATTGGAAGATGAATAGCATAAGGAGGTTAAACTAGAATTAAAGAATGAAGTGACGCAAATTATGAAATACAAAGGATATGCATTGGATGACAACAACTTACTACAATTTTACAAAAGAATTTATGTATTGTCAAACGATGAAATTCACAATTTAATATTAAGAGAAGCTCATAGAGTAGTTTATATGGCTCATCCAGGAGCAAAGAATATGAATCTGGACCTAAAACAATTTTTCTTTTGGAATGGAACGAAAAAAGACATAGTTAATTTTGTAGCTAGATTCTTAGAGTGTCAACAAGTGAAGGTTGAACATCGCCACCCAGCAGGATTATTGCAGCCGCATGCAATACTAGAATCAAACTGGGAAGTAATATCAATGGATTTTATAGTTGGATTATCGATGACGTCGAGGAGACATGAATCTATATTTGTGGTAGTAGAAACTTTGACCAAAATTTCACATTTTATCCTAGTAAAGACTACTTATCAAGCACCGAAGATTGCAAGAGTGTTCATCAACGAGATAGTAAGATTGCATGGAATTCCAAAGAAGATATTCTCATACAAAGGATCGGTATTTATACGAATATTTTGGACAAGTTTCCTAGAAACATTGGGAATGCAACTTAATTTCAGTACAACATACCATCTAGATACTAATGGATAGACTAAAAGAACAAATCAGATTTTAGAAGACATGTTATGAATGTATGTAATGCATCAACAAAAATGTTGGGAAGAGTTCTTACCTCTTATTGAATGTGCATATAATAATAGTTATCAATGTTAGATCAATATGGCACCATTTTAATTTTTGTAGGGTAGACCATGTAGGGAACTTCTTAGTTGGGATAGGCTAGAGGATAGAGTCCTAGTTGGACCAGAAGTAATCCAAGAAATAGAAGAACAAATGAAGATGATTAAGGGAATATTGAAAGAAGTGAAAGATAGACCGAATGTTAAGCCCTAATATTGGCTCATTACCCCTTAATTGGGGCATATTATATTAGTAATGTTATTTTATTTATGTCGGCTTTAGGCCATTAGTTGTAATTATACCTCCTAGT
>JZKD02S1672728.1:1795260-1814977 GCA_000966675.3 Picea glauca
AAACCACTTTCCTTATTTTAGGGCTAACCCACTTCTAACCACTTGTCCACTTAGTAATTTCTCCATTCACTTTATTATTTAAATAATTTATTTTGTATCCACTTTGACTTATAGTGCACTCATCACTTCACTTTATTATTTAAATAATTTCTTCTTTGCAAACACTTTGACTACTTTGACCTTTGGGGGCTTCTAGATGACTCATGAGGGTTCTCCAACTTCACATGGCCATAACTCTCTAACCGTGAGGAGTTATGTGTTGTTCCACATACCACCAGAAATGGAATGACATGTACTATCCGTCTAGAATAGTCTTACCTGCAAATATATCAAAACTCATACCATTATCCATCAAACAAACTTGGGTCCATTACCCAAACCTTTGTGCTACCGAAATTTGCTACCAGACTTTCTTCAAGTGTTGACATCAATGACAACCAACCCAATTAATCAATAATATCCCCCTTCGACATTGATTGAAACACTCTGATGCAATACTGAATTCATGTAATATTGAAGTCATATCACTCATGCTCCCCCTGTAACCATCACTCCCCTTGGAACCATGCCTCTATTTTTTGCATCTGATAAATATCTCCCCCTTTGTCATCAATCGCAAAGGTATCTTTCCATCTGGGGCTGCTCCCCCTAATTGAACTATCCTTTGGGATACTCCCCCTAACTGAAATCTTCCTGAAATTGATCTCCCAACCTGAATTGTCCTCTTTATGGTGCTTCCTCATGTAAATCTAAGACATATAAGATAAGCATTCAAAAGCATTCATTTTGGAGTAGAAATTACTCTGAGTCTCTGGCGAAGATACTCAAAGTCTTCCTGTGGAAGAGGTTTTCTAAATATGTCTGCCACTTTTTCTATTGTGCCCACATATTCAACTCTGATGTTCTTCTCTGTAAATCGTTCCCATAGAAAGTGATTCTTGATTGGAATGTGCTTCGTCTTGGAGTGCATCACCGGGTTCTTTGAGATACTGATGGCGCTTGTATTATCACAATAGATTGGAATGGGCTCATCATACTCAACCTGTATATCTATCAGAGTTTGTTTCATCCATAGAACCTGTGTACAACATGTTGTTGTTGCAATATACTCTGCTTTGGCTGTAGATAAGGATATCAATGATTGTTTCTTGCTTAGCCATGATACTAAACACTCACCCAAGTAGAACGTTGCTCCATTGGTGCTTCGTCAGTTGTCAATGCAACCTACCCAATCTGCATCTGTGTAGGCAATAAGTGATAGATCCTTTCCTTTAGGATACCATAATCCAAACTCTTATGTTCCGTTGAGATATCTGAAAATCCTCTTTACTGCTAATACATGTGATCCCTTTGGTGCTGCTAGAAATCGTGTCAATTGTCCAACTACCTGCATTACATATGGTTTGGATGTTCTCACATATAGTAAGCTACCAATCATTGACCTGTATTGCCTCTGGTCTGTAGACTTTGAATCATCATCTTTGCTCAACTTGCAACTTGTTTGCATAGGAGTGATAATTGGTTTGCAATCTTACATTCCGAACCTCTTTAGCATTTCTCTGATATACTTAGTTTGAGAAATAAAAATTCCTTGGTTTCTTTGACGTATCTGAAGACCCAGAAAGAAGGATAGTTCTTCGAGTAATGACATTTCAAATTCATTCTGCATATCCTTTGCAAATTTATGGCTTAACCTATCATCATTGCTTCCAAAAATAATATCATCAACATAAATTCAATTAATAAAATACTATCTTGAGTTACCTTCATGTAGAGGTTGTTGTATGCACTTCATTTTTTAAACCCTGCCTGTTGTAGATATTTATCCAGTGTAGAGTACCATGCTCTAAGAGCCTATTTTAGACCATACAAGGCCTTCTTCAATTTACACACATAATCTGTGTTCTCTGAAAACTAAAATCCTTCTGGTTGTTCAATGTAAACTTATTCTTCAAGTTCCCCATCCAAAAAATTTGATTCGACGTCCATATGATACACTTTAATATTCCTGGAGCATGCATAAGCTAAAATCAATCGGATTGCTTCCATTCTGGAAACTGGGGAAAATGTCTCTTCAAAGTTGATTCCTTCAACCTGTGCATATCATTTACATACCAATCTAGCTTTGTTCCTTGTAACGTGTCCATCTTCATTAAATTTATTTTTGAAAACCCACTTTGTGCCAATCACATTCTTATTCTTTGGTCTTGGAACCAATTCCCAAGTGCCATTATTCTGTATTTGATCCAATTCTTCATCCATGGCCTTATTCCATAATTCATCCTTGTTGGCCTCTTCAAAACTGTTTGGTTCAATCGTAGATAAGAGTGCTAGGTGCATTTGTTCTGGTGAACGGATTCTTATTCTAGTCTCAACTCCTGCATCCTTGTTTCTGATAATCTGATCTGAAGGATGATTTTTCTATACTCATTTTCTAGGTGTCTATGGAGGCATTTGTTGAACTTGCTCTTCTACTTCTGTCTGATCTTCTTCATCTCCTGCTTCTTCTTCGAAAAGTTGTTCCATTCATTCATTTTCTTCTTCCTTTGATTCTCGTCCACATGTTTCATCAATTGTTACATTGATGCATTCCACTATTTTGTTCAACCTCATATTGTAATACTTGTAGGCTTTCCTTGTACTTGAGTAACCAACAAGTACTCATTTGTCCACACGAGAGACAAACTTTCCAATTCTGCCATCTTCTCTTTTGATGTAGCATTTGCTTCCAAATACTCTGAAGTGCTTCACATTTGTGGGCCTTCCTTTCCATAGCTTTTAGGGATTTTTTTCAGTGTTATTTTTTAGCATTACTCTGTTTTGAATGTGAACTGTTGTACGCAATGCATGTGTCCAAAAAATATCTATCAATTTGGAATCCATTAACATTGTTCAAGCCATTTCCTGTGTAATTTTCATCCATTGTGATAATGTTCATTTGTCTTTGAACAACTCTCTGAACCAATCTATGAATCCATGCTCTCGTCCACTATCATATATATGTAAAAACCTGCTAAGTGTTCTTACGAATCCTTCTCTATTCATATTGTCCAAGACTCTACTGCACAATTGTCCATAATATTGACCCATTTATCACTATACTATCATGAAGTCTTGATTAATCTATCAAACTGTACTTCTGCTAACTGACTACTTTGGATCTGTCTTCTCAGACTCTGCAAGTTGCTCGAAGGATGGTTCTTTGGCCTGTCACATCTATCGCATAGACTCCGCCTGTCTAATATTCATATTGCCTGGGAGTCTCTAAGTCAGATGGCTCATAACAATTCCCGATCTGATGTGTATTCATCATCATCTTCATTTCTCTCTGAGCTCTGAGTTCTTTCTTTCTGTCTGTGGATTCATCTTTCACTACAATACTTGAAAGTACTATCTCTTGAACATGTTCTTTATTTACCTGTCCTTTTTTTCTTTTAGTTATTTTTCAAACATTTATGTATCTAACATCTTTCTTTTTATCTGTAGAATTTTCTTCATAACATTCTATTGTCAATCTTGCGATCTCTGGGACTTGGTCTTTGTTCACCTATTCTTTGTGTTTTCTTATCCATACTTTCTTATATCTGATATTAGTGTTCTCTTTCATGGAAGTATCGATCATGCTACTACAATCATTAGTTATGTGTCCATAGTTATGACATTTGTAAAATTCAATGTTACATGGGGCCACATAGGCATTTCTTGCTTGAACATTTTTTTTATAATCTCTGCAATCTGCAACCTTATGTCCAAAACTAGTACAATAAAAACAATGACCATAAAAGAAATTTGCATACCTGGGAATGAATGATCTTCTTTGTGGTGTATTCCTTCTGAATTTTTACCTTGACTGATCATGATCATGATTGAAGCCTTTTTGTGGCTTGAACATGGATGGTCTTCTTGAAGATGTATCTTCAATAGTTTTCTTAGATTTTGGTTGACCATGATTCCTTCCTTTGAGTACTTCTACATAACCCTTTCTATTTTCTTCATTCTTCTTTTCTAGNTTGAGTAACCAACAAGTACTCATTTGTCCACACGAGAGTCAAACTTTCCAATTCTGCCATCTTCTCTTTTGATGTAGCATTTGCTTCCAAATACTCTGAAGTGCTTCACATTTGTCGGCCTTCCTTTCCATAGCTCGTAGGGATTTTTGTCAGTGTTATTTTTTTGCATTACTCTGTTTTGAATGTGAACTGTTGTACGCAATGCATGTGTCCAAAAAATATATGTCAATTTGGAATCCATTAACATTGTTCAAGCCATTTCCTGTGTAATTGTCATCCATTGTGATAGTGTTCATTTGTCTTTGAACAACTCTCTGAACCAATCTATGAATCCATGCTCTCGTCCACTATCATATATCTGTAAAAACCTGCTAAGTGTTCTTACGAATCCTTCTCTATTCATATTGTCCAAGACTCTACTACACAATTGTCCATAATATTGACCCATTTATCACTATACTATCATGAAGTCTTGATTAATCTATCAAACTGTACTTCTACTAACTGACTACTTTGGATCTGTCTTCTCAGACTCTGCAAGTTGCTCGAATGATGGTTCTTTGTCATGTCACATCTATCGCATAGACTCCCCCTGTCTAATATTCATATTACCTGGGAGTCTCTAAGTCAGATGGCTCATAACAATTCCTGATCTGATGTGTATTCATCATCATCTTCATTTCTCTCTGAGCTCTGAGTTCTTTCTTTCTGTCTGTGGATTCATCTTTCACTACAATACCTGAAAGTACTATCTCTTGAACATGTTCTTTATTTACCTGTCCTTTTTTTCTTTCAGTTATTTTCCAAACATTTATGTATCTAACATCTTTCTTTTTCTCTGTAGAATTTTCTTCATAACATTCTATTGTCAATCTTGCGATCTCTGGGACTTGGTATTTGTTCACCTATTCTTTGTGTTTTCTTATCCATACTTTCTTATATCTGATATTAGTGTTCTCTTTCATGGAAGTATCGATCATGCTACTACAATCATTAGTTATGTGTCCATAGTTATGACATTTGTAAAATTCAATGTTACATGGGGCCACATAGGCATTTCTTGCTTGAACATTTTTTTTATAATCTCTGCAATCTGCAACCTTATGTCCAAAACTAGTACAATAAAAACAATGACCATAAAAGAAATTTGCATACCTGGGAATGAATGATCTTCTTTGTGGTGTATTCCTTCTGAATTTTTACCTTGACTGATCATGATCATGATTGAAGCCTTTTTGTGCCTTGAACATGGATGGTCTTCTTGAAGATGTATCTTCAATAGTTTTCTTAGATTATGGTTGACCATGATTCCTTCCTTTGAGTACTTCTACATAACCCTTTCTATTTTCTTCATTCTTCTTTTCTAGCAACCTAGAGTGCTTCTCTTCATTCTCTATAATTGATGTGTATGTTTTTGTCTCTTCAACGTTCTTGTTGAGTTTGACGATTTTACTTCTCAATGTGACAACTTCCTTTTCAAGCTTCTCAACCTCTTTTTCTTTCTTCATTATCTGAGACTTCATGACTTCTTTTGTTCTTTTCGCTTCTTCAAGCTAGATTTTTAATGTGATTATTTCTTCTTCAAGCTAGATTTTTAATGTGATTATTTCTTCTTCAAGTCCTTTCTCTTTTTGACCAAACTCTGCCTCAAGCTAGTTTAGATCATTAGTTCTTTCCTTAAGATGATCTATCAATATCTTCTCTTAGTTCATCTAAAGCATTAATCAATTTTGCTTCATAATTGTCTTCCTTTTCAATTAGTGTTTCTGTCTCATTTCCTTCATGGCATTCTATTTCAAGATGTCTGTGTTTTTCACAATTAAAAAAAAAAAACATACCTTTGGTGATTATGTACTCTTCATCTTCTAAATTTGTTTGATATGGTGAACATAATTCTTCTTGATCTGTATCTGCATCTTCTTTGACATTTTTGAAATCTGTGATGGGTGAAGAATATATGTCATGTAACTTATCCCAAAGTTCTGTGGTTGATGAACATTTACCAACCTTTTCTCTTATCGGATTAGGTAATCCTTCCCAGATGAAATCCATTGTTATTTTGTTATTATTCTTCAATTCCTTCTTGGCTGCAGTCTTTGCCCTTTTTGAACTATCATATCCCGTAACGACTGAAAGCCAAATATAATGCCCTTGTGCCTGTAAAAATAATTTCGTTCTTCTGCTCCATATCTCATACTTTAACGCATTATGAGCATTAAACAGTGGTACTCCATTCTCAGAATAATCCATGATCTCCTTCCAGTGGTTAAACTGTTTCTTGAAGGAACTGGCTCTGATACCAATTATTGGATTACTGAGAGGGGGGTTGAATCAGTAATAGAGCAATTCAATCCTTTTTAACCATAAAATGCAAGTGTTATAATCAATGTAGCATTATCATGAATAGTTGCAGAGTAAGTAAACAATGAACAAATGAGCAATCATACACATACACAGTACACCAGTGTTTTTATGTGGAAACCCAAAGCGGGAAAAAACCATGGAATGTTTTTTTCTTATATGTCTTTAAAAATTACATTCATTGGAAGCACCAACTTCCTTTGTTTTCCTGCTGCAACTGGAAGGAGGCTCCAACCCCCTAGTTTCTCAAGCTACAACCTAAGGGAAGCTCCAACTCCCCAATTCTCTGGCTACAACCAGAAGGAAGCTGGAACCCCATATGTTCTCTGGCTACAACCACCCGTCCTTGCCCCGTCCAACCTCCTTGAAATAAAAGTAGAATGATGGAACCAATATCACATTGTCACTGTGAGATATATTGTTGTAAACATGTACCAATCAACCTGTAATCAACATGTGCCATAAACAAGTGCATCAACCATGCACCAACCTGTACCAAACAACCTGTAATCATCTTGTACCATAAACAAGTGCATCAACCATGCACCAACCTATACATCAACTTGTAATCATCATGTACCATAAACAAGTGCAACAACCATGCACCAACCTGTACCTCAACCTCAACCAAAATCCCTCATCAATTTCAACATCCAAATCTGATTTGTAACTCTATAATAGACCTGGTGTATATGATCACATACCTGCAAAACTTCCTTAACTTTAATAACAAGAGACTAGCATTTTATCAAACTTTACTTTAGTCTCACATGACTAATTTTGGATTAGTCAACAACCCTAACTTGTAATAATCATAACTATGTACCTGTAATGAATAAAGATCTGAAAATGGTACAAAATTTTCTTCAGTGTATTTTATGCAATTCTTGAAGATTTTACTACTTGGAACCTCTCAGAAAAGGAGTTATAGTAAAAATTCCATACCTTGTTGAATTTTGGCTTATTCTAGAGATCGAACTTGTAGAGAATTCCTCGCACATAATATTTGTTGTATAGATATGAAAATGGTGCACAACGTACTAAGGACTGTACTCTAACCAATAGATTTGGTCTTACTGAATTTGGATCTGTTATGAAGAAGTTATGACGTTTTTAACTGAAACACCTATTTTAGATTAGTTTCAAGACTAGTCACAAACCTTATTTTCCACGTAGTGTAACTCCAAAAATGAAATGACCCACAAGCTGAAATTTATATCACAAATACTTGGATATGTTTCATCAATGGACTCCCAATTTCATAGTATGAATCATTCTAGAAAAAAAGTTGTTGCGAAAATGGTGAGATGACCTGTAAATAACATACCTTAGAAAGCATCATCAAAAGAATTTGTCCTCCCTTGAATTTCAGCCTTCTTTACTTCACCTTCCCTCTGAAATTCGGCTTAGATATCCTTCAATTACCTCAGTCACTTGTAGATATTCAATATGTCCAAGTGTGATTAAAATGAGAGACCCTTGTCTCTTATTTATACTTTTATGTAGCTTCCTCGAGGGNGCCGGAAATGGCATGACATGTATTATCCATATACAAGAGTCTTACCTACAAATATATCAAAACTCATAACATTATTCATCAAACAAACTTGGGTCCATTACCCAAACCTTTGTGCTACCGGACTTTCTTCAAGGGTTGGCATCAATGACAACCAACCCAATCAATCAACATATATGGTGACTCTCACCCTTCCATTCATCATTATAACCTCGCTCTGGACAGAATCTCTGTGTTGGCTCTTAGAATTCGTATGCAGAGTGTTTTCTTTCAGAAAGATATGGTGGTTGAATGTGTACTATGTCTATGCAAATGATATTGGTTGACGTTTTGAATGTTGCAAGTTGGAATTTGTTTAATGCTCTGTCATGTTGAAGTTATTCCGTTATGGTTTCACCCGAGGTGGATGAGTAAATGTTGTTGTTCCCTGTTGTTGATAGAATTATGGCAATTTTGTTTTGTTATCACCCACGTCCTGTGATAGAATCCTGGAGGGGTTTTATGATAAACAGAAGAGATAGTCGGTTCTAGGTTCTTTTAATGTAGTAATATTACCTCCTGCTCTACTCATGAGAGGTTTGTTTCCCTTTCTAGTTGTCATTTCATAGTTTGAATGTATGCAAGGTTGAGTTCTTACTTGGCGGCCACCTTGGAAGCAATTGTGTCAAACTTTGTTTTAAAATTGTTGGAGGTTTTGGTTTAATGTTACAAACCCCACTTGTCGAATTGTCTCACCCACCTGGTCATTCAAACCACGTTCTCCCTTGTCGTGATTGTTGCAGATTTGAACTTAGGTTTTGAAATGGTTATGTGTTAACCCGACAGTAGAGAGATTAGTTACTTGTATAACTCCTTGGTTCATTGGCTGACTATCTACAGGAGTCTTGGTCATTTTTGAAGGCCGTATAATGAATAAAAAAAGGAAAACCAGGGTTTCGAACCCATCCTGTCACATAGCAAATACTGAAAGTATATACCAGCCTCGTATGTTGGAATTTTGTTGGCCTATGTTACACTCCATTGCGTTATTGATGTGGTCTATTTTAATTGATGGAATGATTTTTTTGATAGCCCATTATATGAAAAGAGCTCTGCAAATAAAAAGAAATAAATTGTACAATGGGAAGAAATTGGTTATAATTATTTTGGCTCAGTGATGCTTGGAGTTGTTTGATTATTAGAAGAAGAAAGGGTGACCAGCTAATAGAATAGAGGGTCTTGAACCCAGTCCATTGTACAACAATTAAATTTGGTTGATGTAAATGATTAAGTTTGATGGCATCTTCTTTTCCTCAGCCTCCCCATGTCTGCTCTAAGTGATCTGAACATAGTCGTTGTTAGGTGGAATTATGGACAGTCTGTGTATAAATTGTGTTGTTGTTCGATCAAACATGAATGAAGAAAAGATAGGAATTAACTGGTTGAGTTTGATAGTCATGGAGTTCTGCTTTGGGTTTGATATGGAAGTTGTTGTATCTTTACTTTGAGATTGCCTACAGTTTAAAGCGTTTTTTTTGGCAATTAAGGGTATGTCATTTTAAAGAACAAATGTTATTTTATTTAATGGAACAATGTCCATCTCATTTCCCATTCATTATACCACTTTTCGCTTCTTACAAGCCCACCATCTTCCCAGATTCATTTTTAATTCCCTGTTTTGTTACTGTGAATGGCATTTCAAAAGAAATAATAAAAAGGAAAAGGAAGTGACTGGCGTTTGAAATTTAGAAATGGAAGTATTGTTTTTATATGGAAGTTGCATCTGTGTTTGCTTGAATAGTATCCACTAGTGGTTCCCGTCCATGCTACCACTTTTCGTTCATTATCAACCCCTCATCTTCCCAATAACCCTAGCATTCCCTGTTCAATATCAATTAATTATTTATTTGAGTAATATGATGAATGGATTGATTGCATATGCTTTTGTTGAGAATGATATAGCCAACCTTTGATTTTATTTAGGTAGGTTTGATGCATGGACTGTCAAGAGTTTTCATAACTAATTGGAACATTGCTTCAGGATGACTTTCTTCAGTAGAGGCAGTAATGGCAGAGGCAATAAAGGTAGAGGAAATTGTCAGAGGGGTCATAGAAGATCTCGGTTTTCCATACATTTTGATGTTCATCCATAGGAATTGAACCATATTTTCCAAGTTGGGTTCTTCAACCTAGTAGGCCAAGGGATCCTCCAGCCTCGACCTGAAAGACCTCCCTTCCAAGCACATTAAAACTTTTCTAGTGTCTGAGTCCCTCCTCATGTATCAATGCGACCAAAATTGTCTGCCAACGATGATTGGCAAGAGATTTTCCACCAGCCTATTGTTCATCACCATGGTTGGCCTACTGGTTATTTTCCATTACCCCCTCCATCACCACCAAGGAATTAAATTGCCCAAGTTGATCATGTTGTCTCACCCATGCAGTCATCTCATGCTAGTAAGAGATTAAAAACCGATGTCCTTGAGCCTGTGCAGGACAAAGGAAAAGGAGTAGCCACTCCCTCCAACTCATCCAAAGAGTTTTCCAAATCTGTGTCCTCCTGCCTTCATCTTAAGGATGATTTTTCTCAAGTTAACAGTGCAGTTTAGCCTAAAGGTTCCAACCAGCCAAAGGCTACCATAGAAAAAACAAAAGTAGACAGCAGTGAAAAGAGGCCAAATGCCTCTCACAGTAAATATGGTTTTTGATGATGATTAATGTTATTTTTTATGTTGAATACAATATTTTTACTTTGACAAAGTTTTGGACAACGAGCATATATTTAGGCAGTTTTTTGGGACAACGTGGATATGATACTTTTGGATATGGTCATATTATATTTTGTTGATATTTAAAATATTTGATTATAATTATGAGAACGAGAGTTAGAAGGAGGATATATTTGAAATCAAATGATTAAGTTTTATATTTCACGTTTGATGATTATTAAAAGAAATAATTGGGAGTCACAATGGGTCCCACCTATTTAGTTATTATTAATTAGACCTTTATTTATATATATTATTATTACTTGTCTCAACTAATTAGTTGAGCTAATTTGGCTTAACTAAAGAAAGGTAGTTGAACTACCATAACTTATTGAAAAGGAATAAAATTTCAATGAGATGAAGAGACAAGGGGGAGAGAATAGAAGGATAACTATAGCCATAAGGGTCTTATTGAAGGCAACAAGATTCAAAAAACTGAATCACATATTTCAGCAACTTGTTTTAATGAGTCAAGTGACATCATTTTGTGGCAAGTTGATCCAGATCTTTAGCTTCAGTTTTCTTTTTGTTGTCAGAGTTTTTTTGTATGGTGCCCATCGAAGGCTTCTAAATCTGACTTTGGTCCCTACCCTCGCAAGGGTTTGTAAAGAGAACTCAATTTTGTATCTTAGAATGAAATAAATGAAAAATCAAATTATTGTTTCAGTCGCACACATGTGTTTTAACTATCTGGTTCATTCTTTTGCTTTTATCTCCATGTACACATTTGTGTAATTTTTGTACACATTCATGTAACTTTGTTTAAGATTGTTTATTTTGCACTGTTATATATAACACATAAAAACCATCCTTGATCCTTTGTACTTAATACTTGTGGATTAATTAGGCTATAAACCCTGGGTGACATTGCCAACTATCTTGTCTTAGCCTGGCAAGATCTAAAAATGCTTAAGTAAGGTTTTCCATACCTTTTCCTCAACACACAGTATATAAGGTATCGATCCTGAAGTTCAAGAACCTCAACCCAATGTTTCTTACGAGGGAATGATCGTAGATCAAACTTCTAAAACCGGGAGCGTAGCTCCTGGAAGTGGCCAACACCTCGAAGAACCGGTCAAAACCATCGTAGAAAGCCTTTCATCTTACGTGAATCCTCTTTTTACTGATCCACTTGGCTAACCATTCACTGGTCCACCATCCAATAGATTTATTGATGTCTAATTTACAGCCTAGTTCAACCACTGCACAATCTTTTGGCAAGAACCCACCATCTTTTAGTTTTCTTGAAGGACTTGGGAATTTCTCTGTAACAATTTCTCTTGCAAATTCATTGATCTTCATTAGATTATTACTCAATCAAACTTGGATTCCCTGACCACATTGCTGGGCTACTCAACCACCTAACCATTTGGACTTCCCAAAGTGTCTTTCCGTGAGGGATTTCACCATAAGGGGACCACTTTGAGAACTCTATCCAAGAGTGTCTTCCCGTGAGGGATTTCACCATAATGGGACCACTTGGGAGTTTATCCATTTGGTTCTTCCTATCAACCATGACATGGAATCAATGATACAACTCCCTTTAATATCAACACATCATTGTGACACCACTTTACATCAACCCTTTGACAACCATCACATCAATGACCGTATAACCAATAATCAATATATCAAGGATACAAACACATCACTATGACAATACTTGACATCAATCCATTGACATCAATGACAACATAATACAACAATATCCCCCTTTGGCATTGATGGAAACACCAACATTGATGTCAACACCAATCATTGTTGGTGACACCAAGACATGGCAATGCTCATGCTCCCTATGTGATCATCACTCCTCATCAATGTTCATCTCGCCACATCAATGTGACTATCTCTCCCCCTTTGACATCAATGGAAAAGGGTAGTTCTCTCCTTGGGGCTAATCCCCCTTCCTGAACTCTCCTTGGGGTTGCTCCCCCTGCCTGGATGCCTTTGAGTTTCCTCTGAATAATCTCTCCCCCTTTGGACAAGGGATATCACTCTGATGCAATGTTGATGGCATGGCCACCAATCATCTCTCCTCATGAATCATGTTGCTGCAACCAATTATGGGAAGAAGAATAACTCCCCAGGTGGGTATGTCTCCCCATATCTTCTTTGCAAGATGAACAATATGCTACCACTGCAATATGCTTATGTTGCAAATGCTACTGCTCAACCAGAACATACATCAACTGCTCAAGAATTATCTGCTCTTCCTATGACAATCCTTGGACCTCTCCATGCATAAAAATCGTGTCATACCATACATCATGAAGCAAAAGATATGTCAACAATGAATGGAGAATCACGAACAAAACATCAACCAAGTAAATCATGTGCCATACTGTGTGCCAACCATGCACAACACCCATGTAAATCAACCATGTACATCAATACCATACAATATACCATAAGATATCAACAATGGAGTGTATGAACCATATGCCAAGAACACRTGCCAACCATGTGCCTCAAACAAGTGTCATATCACTCAYGATATGCCTCTACCATGAACCAAGTGCCACAACCATGTATCTCAACCATCAATATATCAACCAAGCATCATAACAAGTGTCTCAACTATATCATCCCATACATCATGTACCAAAGCAAGTGCATCAACCATGCACCAAACMTCAACAAGATGAACCACAATCAATATGTGTTCCCATACGTGTACGCCATATCAACCATAAACCATGTGCCAATCATACTGCTAGCAAGTGCCTCAACCAATGTACCAAGTATGTACCAATCATGCATCAACTATAGATCAAGCTATGRCTCATCAATGATGTACAACATAACCWMCTCAYCAACTCATCAGCTACATGTCCTAATATGTAGCTCAACCATATGCCAAATGCATGCACCAAGACATCCAACAAATATGCCTCTAATAATACATCATAAGATATATCAATGGAGCTCACATATGTACTAGCCACATACCATGACAGATCTACCTCAAAAACCATTCACTACAGCAAGTACTAAGCAACCAATAGTACCTCTAAACATGTACTAAGAGTGTCCCCCAATAGATCAATGATATATCTCTAGCTAGCATCACATCATCATGATATATCTCATAGACAAGGTGTCATAACATCACTGACAACATAACCAACAGTATACCTTATCAGGAATGCATCACTCCACACACTAAAGTTTGTACCATGCATCCAAGATAGATAAGCTTCAACACTCGACCATATGTCATCACCATACATACATCAAACTCACATGCAAGAATATAATCATGAAAACCTACAACAAACCATGCCAGACCTTGCAAAAACAGAGTTATACCATCAAACCATGTTGCAACTCATCTGTACACTCTTCTTCTTGAGGATTTTTCCAAAGGTACATGGCTTGTTCCACATACATCTTGTGTATGTATGTGACCTTTCTATAGGTCACCTCGTGTATGTACACGACTTCTCCCATAGGAGCCCATGTATGCTTCGGAAGGAGTGAAGCTTTCTTGATTATTTATTTCTTCATTCATGTCTGGTTATTCAGTCTTCTTCATCCACTTCTAAGAGTGTCCTGATTTCTTTGTACTTGTACTCTAAGCTTTCATCCTTTCAACATTGTCTTCCTTCCAAGTTACATGTGTTCTTCTTGCCATGCTATACTAAGCACTCCTCATTGACTATCTTCTTGAACTCTAGCAATCCTGATCTTTGTGGAAAAACCCACTCCAACTATAACATCTCATGGTGTGACAATGAGAAACAATGTGTCCCATTTGATTACATCTCTAACATCTTAGGATGTTATGGAACCTTCCAACATATTTCCTTGCATAATGTCTACAATCCAAATCTTTTTGACCATATTCATTACATGAGAAGCAATGACCATGAAAAGCATTTTCATACCTTTGCTTTGGTGTCCACCTTGAAGGTGTCTCTCTTCTGAATTTTCTTTGAGGTGTAGGGATGGCTTCTTGATGTCTTCTTTGCTCTATTCTTCTGAAGGTTTCCCTGCTTTGTGTAGGTACTTGACTTGCAACTTTGCTTCCACCTTTTGAGAATGAAGGACTTACCTCATGCTTCTTAGAGGTGCTAGCTTCAGATTGTGCAACTTCCTTGTTGTATCCAAAACCTAATTTATCATTAGGTGATCTTTGACAATTCAATATTTCATCCAATATTGTTGAGTTGTTCATGAACCTTTTTGACTTCTCTACTTTCCTTCTGGCTTCATCAATTTGGGTCTTCAGATTGACATTGTCCTCGAGGATTTTTCTAAGCTCATCATCTACCTTCTTCTTTTCTTCTGCTTGACTAGTTATATTAGTCTTTAGTCTATTGATCTCTTCTTCTTGTTTCATGACTATTTGCCTTAATGTCATGGTATGCCTTTGGTACTTTTCTAGTGCTTCCTTAATGTATTCATCAAGATCAAAATCAAGATCAAAATTATACTAGTCATCTTCTAACACGTATAAAAATATATCTTTGAGATTTAACAAATCTTCCTCTTCATCTATAAGGTAGCAGTTAGATGATTCTACAAAACCTTCTTCTACTTGTGTGTCCATGGATATCCTTCAAGCTTGTAAGGCTTATAGTGAAGGCCTGCTCTGATACCAAACACACCGACCACACTAAAAGGGGTGGGTGAATCAGTGTGAGGGTCTTTTAACACTTCTTACAAAACTTTAGTTAGCAATCACCGTTTACTCATTGGTTCCATTCACACTTAGTTGCTTGCATATCTAAACAACATACATCAACAATAAAGAACTTTGAACCATCACAATAATGAACACAAAGAGCACCATATATATGTTTAATCTTTTTGTATTATATGTTATAGGAGACTAAAATATCAGGTTTTATCAGCACCAACTGAAAAGAGCACCAACTCTCAATTACAAGACCCAACCTGCATATATCAACACCAACCGAGATGTGAGGAATCCAACCCTCAAGTACAAGACCCAGCTTGTAGACAAAAAGAAATCTGTCAAACTATACCAACAGTCTATACCAAGACAAGTGCATCAACTATGCACAACACAACCTATCACCTCAACCTGTCTCATCAATCTCATCATCCAAATCTGATCTACTCACAAAGATGAATCATCAATTCAACTCTCAACCATATGTGCAATATCACCAAGTTAACCAACAAGATACCTCTAGCAAAACACCATACTCTCCATAAACCAAATACCATAAACCCTTACACAAGACCATGTGCCAAAACCATACCTTTAATCATGTAGCAATCATGAAGACCTATACCATACCATGCAACAATTGGAACAATTCCAAAATGCAAATCTGATGTGGTTACCGAACTGCCAACTTTATGTAGGTATCAAATCTGTTGACGTGGTTCTACTGCCGCGATTCTGCTGCTACAGTTCCGTTGCCGCGATTTTGCTGCATGGTTTTGATACCGCGATTCTACTGCCGTGATTTTGCTGTCGCAATTTTACTGTCGTGGTTTTGCTGCCGCAATTTTTCTACTGTGAATTTGCTCTATCAATAATACCTGCCCAGATAACCTTTCACAAATGGATATTTGATATGCTCAAAGATCATACTCACAAGAGACCCTTGCTTATTTATTTATATTTCTCTAAGTAGCTTCCTCTAGGGGTTATCTTCTAACCAACTTACCCAACTTCATTCTTTTGGGGCTAATCCACTTCTAACCACTTTGTCCACTTACAACCACTTTATCCACAAATAGCAAAATCTCCACTTCTAGTTGCAACTAATTTATTTTTAAATGTTTTCTTGTAGCAACCACTTAGCCCGTGACTAACCACTTTGACTGGTCAACTTCTTCTAGGAGCTTCCAGAATAATTTGACTTCTTTGACCTTCTAGGAGAGCTTCTAAATAACTAATGAGGGTTCTCCAACTTCACATGGCCATAACTCTCTAACTGTGAGGAGTTATGTGATGTTCCACATATAACCAGAAACGACATGACATATAATATCCATCTGGAATAGTTTCTCCTACAAATTCATTGATATTCATTACATTATTCATAAATCAAACTTGGGTTCCCTAACCACACTGCTGGGCTACTCAACCACCTAACCATTTGGAATTCACAAAGCATCTTCCCATGAGGGATTTCACCATAAGGGGGACACTTTGAGAACTTTATCCAAGAGCGTCTTCCCGTGAGGGCTTTCACCGTAAGGGGACCACTTTGGATTTTATCCATTTTGTTCTTCCTATCAACCATGACATGACATCAATGATACAACTCCCTTTAATATCAACACATCATTATGACACCACTTGACATCAACCCTTTGACAACAATTACATCAATGACCATATAACCAATAATCAATATATCAATGCCCGCAGGGGTGTAGACCGATTGGCAAGTCTTGTGTAAATGGAAGGAAATTTGTAAAAAATGAGGTATCAAGTTTGATTCTCACCCCGATTTACTTGTGATCCATTCTTGCAAGCTGCGTGGATGCACCTGGGGTTATAGTGGTAGCCGAAGGGGATCGACCCCGTGTGACGCGAGTACGAGAACCGCGCGTTGTCGATTCCCCCAGTACAAAAAAATAATAATCAATATATCAATGATACAAACACATCACTATGATAATACTTGACATCAACGACAACATAGTACAACATATAGGTGGATTTCTTGTGTCATATTATCCATAACCTATATGGCATTAAATTGAGCAATAATTCCATAGTGGCCTTTCTTTAATGATTTCTCCATATGATGAAAGCTGATTATTTTAGGAGCTTGCTTAAATCCCTCAAAGCGTGTGTACATGACCCTCTTTAGTGAAAATCATATAGAGTTCTTTGAAATCCATGGTGACTAGTCCAAACCTACATAGCCATTTTTCCCTCGATACAATATCACATCCACCCATATCAATGGAAAATAGATAGGTTTTGAGTTGATAATCTCCCATTTGGAGTTTGAAATTTTCACATCTTCCCACGCATTTCATTATACCTCCATTGGTGATCATCATTTGAGAGTTGTGCACTAATTGTACAAAACAATGGGTTTCTTCTTCCACTCCCTTGCGAATGAAATTGTGAGTATTGCCACTTTCAACTAGGACTACAACCTTCCAGTTCTTGATGTAGACCATGAGTTTCAAGGTTTGTGGAGTTGAAATGCCTAATAATGTGTGCAAGGAGATGAGTTTTTCTTCACGAGGGAATGGAGGTTCAATACCCACTTGAGTTTGAGTGTTTATGTGTTGGAGTAGGACATTTTGGGTAAGTTTTGGAAATAGCACAAGAGCAAACCACACGATAAGTCAACAAAGGAGCAGCGCATGTAGAAGACAATTAGTGCATATTAAGGCGGAAGTTAGTTAGTAGTAGTTATACCTTTTGGCCCATTTTGTAACGAGCTAAGCCCTAGTAGCAATGTATAAATATGTATGGGTTATGGGTAGAAGGTAGCGGTGGTTGGAGTCATAAATGAGAGTGAGATCGAAGTAGCTAGTGTGCATTGTATGCACAAATGACTAGGGAATTTTACGGTAGAACTGATGTATCTTATTTGAGCGCAATGCATACCTATTGTAAGGGTTGAACATGAATGAATAATATAAGAACCCAGTCATTGTGGACATAGCCCAGTTTGGGGTGAACGATGTTAAATTCCTATGTTCTGATGTGTTTGTTGTCATGATATGTTGATTTATTTTATTTATGGCACACATGTTGAATGGTTAAGTAAGATAAATATGTCATATGTATTATGTTGTTATGGTTTCGGGCATAGGGTATATTGCATGGTGAATGAATATTAAGTAAGAATGAGCGTTAGAACAACCTCCATTCCCTTCATGACTGTGAAAGCATGGTTCCTGTAGTCCCCATAGGTACATCGGGTGAGACTCCACCTACTTGCGGGTGATGTCAAAAGGGCCGATATCTTGGGATTTGTTGGTGAATTAATGTCTAACCCCGGGTCTACCCACTGCATGCCAACAAATGGTTCTGTTGTCGGGACTGGGATCTGCGACTGACGAGGATGTGGAGGCCTACTAAGGAGGATATTGGACAATGGTTGGACACAAAGGAGATCGAGTTTGTTGTAGATCAGAATAAGAATCCACATATCAACGTAAAGAAATGACTACAAAGGTATGTGCTTACATATTGTATGAATTTTTCTTTTTTGATTTTTCGAATATTTTAGTTAAGTGGATCCAAAGATTAGTTGAATAAATCAGAAGATTTTGTATTGTTGTTGCGAGAAATTGGACTCCTGAGTTAATTAGGCAAGTCAATATTATAAGCAATTGGGTATCACGCGCAATAGATTATTGGCTAGAAAGTGTGTTGGGAGGTTACATTATTGAATTTGCCATAGATTGTACTCAATCATATAGCGCTATGGAAAGGGAATTCTTTAAGGGACCACGTGGAAGATACCTAAAGTTACTTTCCACTTGGATTAAGATGTCGTTGTGTGACAAGGGAGTTATGAAAATGGAATTTGAAAGATAAGAGTCTTTGCACACATAGGGGGACTAGGGGCTAACCAGGGGATGGTCTGAGCATAAAGAGGGATGAAGAGAAGGATTCAGGCTTGTGGCATGTGGCTTACTTCTTCGTACAATATGACCAGCAAGATGGATCGTCTTCACATAGAAGGAACATACTTCATAATACCAACATTTATTAGCTTTGTGGCCTTTCTTCCTATAACATTGACAAATAGGGGGTGTATTGTCTAATCCATACCTCTTGGCTTCTTCTTCTTGTTCTTGTTGAATGGTTTGCTAGTCCTTCTAAGTGTTGATACATATTGAGTCTTTGAACTTTCCTCATCGCTACCCTTATGCAATCACTACAAGAAGGATGCATGGAGTGGTAGTGTGCTACCATATTCATTCATTGTTGCTCTTTCTCTTATTGAGAAGGCCAAATATACCTCATTTTTTGCCTTCACAAATGTGATCTTGTTGATCATGGCCTTATCTTTTGCACAACTAAAAATTAGGCCCTCGTGCTTGACCCTCGGTTTAGCTACAATGGGGATTATGATTCCTTGACTTCTCTTTCCTATCCCTTGACCATCATAACTCAT
>JZKD02S1672728.1:1827025-1845025 GCA_000966675.3 Picea glauca
ACTTTACCATGTTTCTTCATGTCCTCTTGAGTTTTGGCTTCCCACCAAATGAGTGCTGCACTTTCCAATCTAAGAGAAGCAAGTTGAATCTTAGTTTCATCATCTTTGATTCTTTGTATCCTACAATACACTTCAATCTGACGAATCCAGTTATCCAATTTCCCAACATTTACCTCTCCATTGTACATAGGCAATTCAAACTTAATATCAAGCTTAAGCAAAGGAGTTTGTGGAGGAATTTTACCATGTTCTTTTGGAGAATTTGGAGGTGGTTGTGAAATGGTAGAAGGAGTGGAAGATGGAGGTGAAGGAGGTGGAGTATCACCATTCCCTCCATTTCCTTTTGGAGTTTTATCACCACTATCTTCATTACCTCTTGGAGGATTTGAGCTTTCACCTTGCAACCTTGCATTTCTTTCTTCAAATAAAACTTTTCTGAAAGTTTCATCTTCTGAAGTAAGAGTTTCATGACTCTCCTCATGAGCCATACTTGGTGAATACCTCTTTGAAGCTTGAGGTGAATGTGTAGTTCTCCTTCTGGAAAGTTGAAAACTTGGCTCTACAAGTTGACCTTCTCCTCTTGTGAGATTCAACCTTGTAAGCATCAGAAAACAAACACTTGCAAACAATCAAACCTTATAAAACCTTTGCTCTGATACCAACTTGATCTAAAAATGAAAAAGGCTTGTGTGTACAAATTTGCAAGTGAAATAGTTATGTGATTTAGGGAATTGGATCAAGTTGCAAACACATAAACTTAATGAGTTTTTTTACTTAACATGAGCAACATAAACAGACATAAACAACCATCACAACCAAGCACATAACACAACAAAATGATAAAGGAGTTCACCCCTCTCTTGGGCTACATCTCCTAGTCCAACCTCCAATGTATCATTTTCATTAATGTTCAAAGTGTCAAAATCAATTATGTACAATGCTCAGAGAGTAAAATAGATGGCTTCAATGGCTCCAGAATGTCCAAAAAATCCTAGCTAGGCTCTTCCTGCACCTGGTTTGGCCAAAAACTGAGAAGAAAACACTTCCTGGAAGTTTCTCCCCAATAGCTTGTTGTACCTGCTCACCAAAACGCACATGTGTGTGACTAACTTGGCCCCCGAGCGTTTCCATGCCAAAAACCCAACACGCACGCCTTTCGACAAATTGTGGCATAATGTCACACCATTAGGGTACTAGGCGCCTTTCTCGGCGAAGGTTATGGTCGCGCGGCCTCATGTGGCCAAGCGCAAGCCTAAACTTTAGCACCTGTCCGCTAGTTTGTTGGAATCTTCGCACCATCGGTCATATGTTAAAAGAGCATGGTTTGTGACCGAGGGCTCGGGCTAAGCCCTGACCCTTTTTCACCTGGACCAAATGTTAGTGCGAATTCAAATAATAGTTTTGAACTATACATGTTAAGTACCAACATAGACGGACTGGTAGCCCTACCTTTGCCAAGAATCTACCCCCCACGCCAAGAGGTCATGGGTTTGATCCCGGTGGAAACCATAAAATTTTACACCAACAACCAATAACGGGGTGCCACGTGGCAGACCCTGGATGGGCTGAGTCGCACCTTCCCATTCACCACGAACATGCCACATGTCGACCACCCATTGGTCCACGTCAACCACTACCACATAAGCTTTCAAATCAACAACTGCCACGTGTCCAGTACGGTCCCACTGCCACGTCAATAGTACGGTCTGCACAGTCAGCATGTACGAATGTGTAGAGTCAGCATTTTCCCTATTTGGAAAAGTGGACAGAACACGATATCTCTCGCATATGATGTCTGTTTGATCCCATTCAAGTTGCATTGGGATCGTGAGTATGAGATCTACGCAATGAATCCATTTTCAAGCAATTTCGATCACTTTGATTTTTGAGCATATTTTGATCCCCTGGATCATGTAGCCATTGATTACTCTGTAGCAGAATCACAATTATGTATGGTTGTGTGCATCCTAGGACAATATCATGACTTGGAGATGGTTCCAAATCATCACCAAATGGTCACTCACCTATCAGTCAATATCCTAAGTCAACCAAGCCAGCATGGGAACAAGGTCAAAGTTCAGGGCAATGCATAATGCAGTGGCAAAGCACCCGAGATAAATCAACGCCAAATCATCCATGAGGTGGTAGCAAAATATAGTAGGATAATTTCATGCATTAGTGTCATGAAATTCTCCCTACGTGGATCATCAAAGTCATTTCATCCAACCACAAATATTCCAAATCCTATTTGTAAACACATGTTCACTATTTTATAAATAAATATGTTTTAAAGATCCATGGGTTTTGGATATCAAAGCTATCATTTGTAATGTATAAATATTCGATCATGAGAACCTACATAGGATGGATTTGATATGATATAGAACCATTGTAATATTATTCTACTGATTCGATATTAATACAAATCTAGTTGACTGTCAATTTTATGAGTTGTGAGTTTTAATTACATAAGTTTTGTTCTGTAGCATTCTTTAGCAACGTCAACTAAACCAAGAGCAACCCCTGTGTGAGGTATACATTGCTTTGTTTTTAATTAGTTTTATTTTGATTTTGCATTTGTGTGAGTTTGATTACTATCATTTCATTTCTTGCAAGTTTTCAATTTCATTCACGAATTCTGTTTTTAATACTATAGAAATATTATTATTGTTTTTGGATGGAGCGAATCTTGCATAGCCACCACTTTCTTGGGATCAATGCATACTCCCTCTTGACTTATAATGTGACCCAAATATTCAACCTCCAGAACCTCAAAAGCACGTTTGGGGTGATTCACAAATAATTGGTTGTCTCTTAAGAGTTTCAAGGACTTATCAACATGTTTTATGTGTGATTCCCATGCTTTATTGTAGATTAAGATATCATTGAATAAGACCAACACAAAATTGCATAGGAAGGGTTTGAAAATATTGTTCATGAGGCTCTAGAAAGTGGATGGAGCATTGCAATGACCGAAAAGCATCACTAGAAACTCGTAATGACCTTTGTGTGTTCTAAAGGCTATCTTAGGGATGTTTGCCTCTTTCATCCTAATTTGGTGGTATCCTAAACGTAGATCAAGCTTAGTGAAAAACATTTCTCCATGAAGTTCATCCATGAGATCATCAATAAATGGGATGGAAATTTTTTTTTGATCATCAACTTATTGAGAGCCCCAAAATCAGGACACATGTGCTAAGTGCCTTCTTTCTTTATCACCATGCCTATTGGTGATGAGTAAGGGATTGTACTGGGACATATGACCCCTACCTCCAGCGGTTCCTAAATTATATATTCTATTTCATTATTTTGTGCAAAAGGGAATTGATAAGGGTATACATTTGGTGGTTGACTTCCTAGAATCAGGTGAATGTCATGGTCATGCTCTCCTCGAGAAGGGGGTAAAATCTTTGGTGTCTCAAAGACTTGATGATGTTGGTGGAGGAATAACTGCAAGTCTAGGTGGATTTCTTATGTCGTATTATCCATAACCTATATGACATTAAATTGAGCAATAATTCCAGAGTGGCCTTTCTTTAATGATTTCTCCATATGATGAAAGCTGACTATTTTAGGAGAGCTTGCTTAAATCCCTCAAAGGNCCTTATCTTTTGCACAACTAAAAATTAGGCCCTCGTGCTTGACCCTCGGTTTAGCTACAATGGGGATTATGATTCCTTGACTTCTCTTTCCTATCCCTTGACCATCATAACTCATCTCTCTTAATAATTTGGAACTAATGCATGTAATATTCCTTTCAAAATCAACAAAATTCTCCTGCAAAATACCTAAAGGTGAGCTTACCATGCTTGTCTTAGTCGTGGTGCTAGCTTCTCCAATCGAAATGGATAGGTGCCTTGCTTCGATGGTCTCTTGTATAGATTCATCTATCTTAGCCAATGCCTCCTTCTCTGTCAACTATCAGTGCAACTAAGTCGTCATCTAAGTGAATCTCTCCTCCTTCCAACTATCCAATTGAATTACTTTCTCTCCAAAATGCACAAGTTTATATCTTCTCTTGTGCCAATCTTCCATAAAAAAGTTGAGGGAGTCTTGGAATTCAACAAAGTGATGTACAGTACTAGTTGATGTCTTCTTTGGTTCTACTTTGGTACAAGGGAACTGAAAAAGGCTCAATCTTGGAGTTGATGAAACGCTCTTCAATAAGAACTGTATACTATTTAGCCTTTGCTAAACTGTCAGACATATTTTCTTTTAGGATAAAACCAAACTACCCTTCAAAGGCATTTAAATAAATAAGGAGAATGGTTGCTTCCGACGGGCACAAGTTCTTTGGGATCTGGCTAAGAAAGTTCTCAAACCTAGCATCAAATTCCTTCACCGTTTCATTTTCTTTCTTCTTAATTTGGTTGAATGGCATCAATATCATTCCACTCTCTTTCTTCATTGCCCATCTCTTTTTGAGCAAGTCTGTGAAAGCTTGATATGACTGCAAATGATTGTTGGGGAAGATTTTGAACCACTTCTTAGCTTCTTCATCAAGAGAGGAGGCTAGTAACTTCATTGCTACATATTCATGTTACACAACATTATCTTCCACAGCTACACCAATAGCATCGAGATGTTCTTTTGTGTTAACAACATTGTTCCCACTAAATTTTGGTAACCATTTGTGAGATTCGGTTGGTAGCTTATTGGGGTACCTGGAAATATTTTTCATATTCAAATGTTTGTAAAGGTTGTTAGACCAATGACGAGCCATTGGAGTAAAAGGAAGGATCCCTTTAAATAATATTTCGACAATAGGTGAATTTTGAGGAGGCCTTCATTGATAAACTTGAGAAGGTTTGAACCTTTCCTTGGGAAGTGTCTTTTGAAAAGACTAGTTCTTTCCTTGTGGAGTAGCCAGATGAACTTTAAGAAAATATCATCAAAGGTCAAGAGGGAACTTCCCTCAAATGGAGTCGTCAGGCAAGATAGATATAAAGGCTTGGGGGTAGACTTGTCAAATGTTGTTATGGGATCAGAAAGAATTCAAAATCCTCCCCCGCAATGGTGCCAAAATTTTTATCTCACAAACTGTCATTGGGGAAACACCAACCATAAGTAATAAATGTGAGACGCAACTAGGAGTAAGAACCACCTACACCTTAGCAATTTCTCCCCTTATTTTAGTGATGGATGATTCCACCACAAGGGAGGCTTCTCGGGTGACCTTAGGGGGGTGGAGGTAGCAAGAAAAGGGCTTAGAAAGGGTCCCTCCTTTGGTCACTAGATGAGAGTGCTTAGAGTTTGAAGATTGATTACTTTGGGGAAGGAAAGAGAGAAGTTGATCACAACCTGTAAAACCAATATTAGAAACATTATCCCAAGACCAAAAAAACATGAAAATAAACCCCCAAACACTAAGGGAAACAACAAGAAACCTTGTTGTCCCAAAATTTGTAGCAGATTGTAAGTTATATTAGCAAGAAGAATATGTTAACAACTGCAATAAATCATCGTCAAATAAAGCATTAAATGATGGCAAATGAAAACTTATAAATAATGGACAATATTCCAATGATTAAACCACAATTTTGACGATTGAATGGGTTGCCAAGTAAGTGTTATCAACAAGTTTATGACAGCCCTAGATGATCGTAGCAAACATTTTCTACAACAACAGGTTTCCACCACAGAAATAAGAAAATCAATGTCCCAATTTATAGCCCTTAACTAGTAGATTGATTTGCAATATTCAAGCACAATTTTCCGCCGTGAAAAAAGTAAGTAAACAAGAGTAAGACAAAGATTTTTTTGCAGCTCTAATGTTTGTAGTTAACTTGTTGTTACAGTAGTAAGAAATACTCCAAGGAATCAAGATGTTTTAACATGAGAAGATATCTTAGAGTATGAGCAATTTATCTAAAATTTTGAAGATCACAATAGAAATCAATTCGCCATTCTATTTGTTTAATAGTTTGAAAAAGATGGCATCGAGTATTCAGCGAATCCCTAGGAGCCTAGAAAGAAGTTTGTTCCATTTTGTTTTAGTCAAGATTTGGTCGAAACTAGATTACAGGAACAAAACAATAGTTGGGTAGAATTTATGGTATGAAATCACTTCATGGACGCAAATGTTAAACAAGTGGTCAAGGGTTCAAAATGCAGGACCAGTACAATTGATATTCCTGATATGAAAATCTCGGAACCAGAGCCAAAGGTTCTTGAGATGAGAAATTTGGAACCTAAGACAAATAGGAAGATGGAAAATTCAGAACCATAACCTGAGACAGAGAAGGAAACAAGGAATTTGAGACCAAAGTTAGAGAAGAAGACTAGGTATTCAAACCTTGAACCAAGTAGACAAAAAGGCCTATCAAGACACAAATCAACAAAGAGAACCAAGAAATTTGAGAAAAGGGATTTAAAACTGGAAATCAAAATTGGGGATAAGGGCTCAATATCCCAATAATTTGGGCAAAAACTTGACACTGTAGAAAGTAAGAAAATGAAGGCCGAGATTTTTGGGCATCGAAATACAAGGAGTATGACCAAGGTCCTAAAAACATACCAGAATGATAGTAGCGAAATTCAAGAGAAGGAGATAATTGAGCTCGAGGAATCAGACAGAGAACATCATAGCAGTTTTCAGATGAAGGAAATTCATAAGAATTTCATCAAAAATCCTAGGACCAGATCAATTTTCAGTCCCTCACCAAGTTCAAGAAACAAGGGTGAATTGTCAAGACACGATGATGATGATGCAGTCCGAGATTTTGATGAATGCATGACAAATTTTGAGATTTACACAATCACTGAAGTTGAAAAAGAAGCAGTGAAAGATCTAGTGCCTTCATCCCCAAAGATGAAACAAGTTAGTAAAGTCAAGAAGCTGAAAGAAGAACTTAAGGAGCTGGAATTCCTCAACAAACATATCAAAACTGAGAATTGAACATTGAAAACCAATATTTCTAAGCTACAGAGGGAAAATGAACAGCTTCAAGCAGAGAAGAAACTACTAATTAAGAAAGCTAGAAAATGGTATACTCACAACCAACAAGTTAAAATAAAAAAATGAAGTTTAAATATTAACCTTAATTAAGCTAAGAGGGATATACAGGCCTCCTCATTTGGTCTAAACATTCTAATAGATGCTATAGAAAGGGTTTAAGGGCACAAGATCAACAATTTTAAAAATTTTGAAGATTTTAAGAGGGCAGTTAATTTTGGGAGGAACAAAGTATATTTTGGTTGCATGAGGACATGCAACATCATCCGTGTGGGGGAGATGTTGGGTCCTCAAATTGAACTCTTTTTGTCACTTCCTTACTTAAAATTACCTCTAAACCTACGCATATGAACTCTCCTACACTCCATTACTGCCTCTTTTTCCATGATTATTTCTCTAGCTACAGGTTTTGTATGTCAAAAGGCATTCAAGGTAAAATTGTCCATTCTTGCATGTTTTCATTCTTCCTTATGCAAATTAGTTTAAAAAGTTATTATGTTAATAAGTCGCTACAAAATCATAGATTTTGTAGAAACTTTATAATTATGTAGTGATCTGAAAATGAAAAAGGCTTGTGTGTACAAATTTGCAAGTGAAATAGTTATGTGATTCAGGCAATTGGATCAAGTTGCAAACACATAAACTTAACGAGTTTTTTTACTTAACATGAGCAGCATAAATAGACATAAACAACCATCATAAACAAGCACATAACGCAACAAAATGATAAAGGAGTTCACCCCTCTCTTTGGCTACATCTCATGGTCCAACTTCCATAAGCTTGACCAAAAGTTCCCAATAAATCGAGAATCTCGATCAGAAATAATGGATTTGGGCAACCCAAAATGTACCCAAATGTGTTGAAAGAACATTTGTATCATTTGTTCAGTTGTAACCTGCTTCTTACAAGGCCTCAAAATACACATTTTGTTGAAACGGTCAACCACAACATAAAGATAATCATGATTCTAATTAGACATAGGTAATCCTCCTACAAAGTCCATGCAAATGATTTCCCAAGGATGAGAAGGAACCAGAAGTGGAGTATACAAACCCAACTTTCTATTGTTAGGCTTACTTGTAGCACATAAAGAACATCCTCTTACATATCTTGAAACACTTTCATTCATTTTAGGCCAATAGCAATACCTTTGCAAATTAGCCATTGTCTTGCCTACACCAAAGTGGCCAGCAATAAGAGAAGAATGTGCTTCCCTTATGATGTTGACTCTTTCACCTTGTGGAATACATAGATTGCCAAGATGATACAAAATCTTATCATGCACATGGTAATCCAATTCCTCAACTTGGTTAGAATGACACAAAGTTGCATAAACATCTTTAAAATCATCATCTAAATCGTATTGTTCAACATAGCTCTCATGCATGGTAGAATTATGCTTAAGAATAACTGAAGCACTAACAATAGGACTAGAAAGCATATCAACAACTTTGTTGTAAATGCCTTTCTTATACTTGATAACCAAGTGGAATTATTGTGGAAAACCCATCCATCTGAAGTGCCTTGCTTGTTGTAGCTTTCTTTGTGATTGTAAGTATTACAATGGTTGATTATCTGTGTGAATGATAGTTTATTTTCCCAACAAATAATGTTTCCATTTTTTCACACTTTGTACCAATGCATACATCTCCTTATCATAAGTAGGATAATTAATCACAGCACCATTAAAAGTTTCAAAATGAAAATAAGTGGGCTTACCATGTTGCAACAAGACTGCTCCCATTGCATAGTTACTTGCATATGTTTGTATCTCAAATGGTTGTCTCAAATTAGGAAGTGCAAGAACTGGTGCTAAACTAATATTCTCCTTCAATGCATCAAAAGATTTTTATTGCTTGCCTCCCCATTGGAAAACTTTCTTGATGCTTGTCATTGCATGTAATGGAGTTGCAATTGAAGATAAGTTAGCAATAAACTTTGTCCAATATTGGGTTGCTCCCAAAAAGATTCTTACCTCTGTCACATTGTTGGGCTTGGGCCAATCCAAAATGAATTTGACCTTGGAAGGATCTGTTTTCAATTCTCCTCCTCCAACAATATGTCCCAAGTAAACAAGCAAGGTTTTTCCAACCTCACATTTAGACATCTTCAAAAACAAATTTTTTTTCTTCAAGACATCTAAAACTTGTTTTACATGCATAACATGCTCTTCGTGAGATTTTCTAAATATCAAGTTGTCATCAAGGTAGACAATCACACAATCATCAAGAAAAGGCCTTAAGACATCATTCATAACTCTCATGAATGTAACAAGAGCATTACAAAGCCCAAATGGCATAACAATCCATTCAAACAAACCTTGCTTTGTTTTGAAAGTTGTCTTCCATGTGTCTCCTTCAACAATCCTAATCTGATGATATCCACTTCTCAAATACAACTTAGTAAAATACTTAGCATCTTTCAATTGATCAAGCAAATCATCAATTCTAGGAAGAGGATAACGATTATTTACCGTAATCTTGTTCAAGGCTCTGAAATATACACACATGATCCATGTACCATCTTTATTTGGTACTAAAACAATTGGTGACCCACATGACGATGTGCTTGGCATCATAACCCCTTTGTCAAGCAACTCTTGGATTTGTTTTTTAATTTCAACATTCTCCATGAGTGACATCCTGTAAATACCAATGTTTGGAAGAGGACAATCTTGCTACAATTGTATCTCATGTTGGATACCCCTTTTAGAGGCAATCCTTTTGGTTCCTGAAACATCTCATCATATTGGTGAACAACCTCATATAAATAAGATTTTAACTTTGCATCACAACCTTGGAAAGCTTATTTTTCAACATTGTCTTTGGGTTTGATCATCAAGAGGACAAAGTTCTTACTAGCATTGACTAATCTCTTCATTTGTCCAACATTTACAAGTAACAAATTCAACTTCTTTGTATGTGCTCTAACAATGTACTCAACTCCATTTTTAAACAAATGATATTTGTTCTCATGACGATGAAAGATGGCTCTCCTATCATATAAATATGGGCTTCCCAAAACAATACCATAGAAATCCAATGGAATAACATCAAGCTCTACCTCATCTATAAAGTTTGCAGTGATGGTAAATCTAAGTTTACATATTCTTGTCACATGCAATTTGGCATTGTCACATATCTATCCTAGAGGAGATGGTTTAGGATGTGAAGTAGTTTCCAAATGCAATTTCTTAACAATGTCTTCAGATATGAGGTTTGCTTGAGATCTAGTATCAAAAAGAGTATCTATCTTGGTATGCTTTGAAATAACCCTTATGTGGAAAAGCTTCTTTTTCATGATGAGTTTCATTGAGGATACTACTTTAAGAACTAGTACTTGCAATAGAATCCTTACCTTGAAAACCCATGGCTGTAATTTTTGTTTCATCTCCCGAATCATAACCTAAATCATGTTGTGTAGTTGTAGCAATCTTTGGTTTCCCTTTGTTGTTGAACTTTTTGGGTCTCATTTCAGGATGAAGTTTCCAACAATGGTCTTCATCATGGCCATCTTTTGAACAATGTTTACATGAGAGTTTATCTCCCTCTTTCTTGACTGAAGCATTCTTTCTTCCATTTCCTTTGAATTTCCTCTTTCCCTTGTCTCCCTTAACAAATGGCTTCTTGGTGCCCTCTTGAGGTTCATTCCTCCCTCTTGCTTCTAAATGAGTTTCCTGTACACAAACTTCATCTAGATTTGTAGGGTTAAACATAACTATTGTGTGCCTCAAGTAGCTATGCAATCCTCCAACATATTTGAGTAAAGTTTCTTGAGAAGATAAATCTATACCCAAAATCAAAGCTCTTCTTCAAAATTCTTGAGTGTAGCTTTGCACACTTTGCCCTTTAGCTTGTCTAAATTTTTTCCAATCCATAATAGTTTTCTACATGTATGCTAATGGATAAAAAAAAAATTTAATTGCAAGAATAAAATCATTCCAAGATGGTAAAACTTTACCATGTTTCTTCATGTCCTCTTGAGTTTTGGCTTCCCACCAAATGAGTGCTGCACTTTCCAATCTAAGAGAAGCAAGTTGAATATTAGTTTCATCATCTTTGATTCTTTGTATCCTACAATACACTTCAATCTGACGAATCCAGTTATCCAATTTCCCAGCATTTACCTCTCCATTGTACATAGGCAATTCAAACTTAATATCAAGCTTAAGCAAAGGAGTTTGTGGAGGAATTTTACCATGTTCTTTTGGAGAATTTGGAGGTGGTTGTGAAATGGTAGAAGGAGTGGAAGATGGAGGTGAAGGAGGTGGAGTATCGCCATTCCCTCCATTTCCTTTTGGAGTTTTATCACCACTATCTTCATTACCTCTTGGAGGATTTGAGCTTTCACCTTGCAACCTTGCATTTCTTTCTTCAAATAAAACTTTCACCATTTCTGTCATATCATAAAAAACTTTTCTGAAAGTTTCATCTTCTGAAGTAAGAGTTTCATGACTCTCCTCATGAGCCATACTTGGTGAATACCTCTTTGAAGCTTGAGGTGAATGTGTAGTTCTCCTTCTGAAAAGTTGAAAACTTGGCTCTACAAGTTGACCTTCTCCTCTTGTGAGATTCAACCTTGTAAGCATCAGAAAACAAACACTTGCAAACAATCAAACCTTAAAAAACCTTTGCTCTGATACCAACTTGATCTGAAAATGAAAAAGGCCTGTGTGTACAAATTTGCAAGTGAAATAGTTATGTGATTTAGGGAATTGGATCAAGTTGCAAACACATAAACTTAATGAGTTTTTTTACTTAACATGAGCAACATAAACATACATAAACAACCATCACAACCAAGCACATAACACAACAAAATGATAAAGGAGTTCACCCCTCTCTTGGGCTACATCTCCTAGTCCAACCTCCAATGTATCATTTTCATTAATGTTCAAAGTGTCAAAATCAATTATGTACAATGCTCAGAGAGTAAAATAGATGGCTTCAATGGCTCCAGAATGTCCAAAAAATCCTAGCTAGGCTCTTCCTGCACCTGGTTTGGCCAAAAACTGAGAAGAAAACACTTCCTGGAAGTTTCTCCCCAATAGCTTGTTGTACCTGCTCACCAAAACGCACATGTGTGTGACTAACTTGGCCCCCGAGCGTTTCCATGCCAAAAACCCAACACGCACGCCTTTCGACAAATTGTGGCATAATGTCACACCATTAGGGTACTAGGCGCCTTTCTCGGCGAAGGTTATGGTCGCGCGGCCTCATGTGGCCAAGCGCAAGCCTAAACTTTAGCACCTGTCCGCTAGTTTGTTGGAATCTTCGCACCATCGGTCATATGTTAAAAGAGCATGGTTTGTGACCGAGGGCTCGGGCTAAGCCCTGACCCTTTTTCACCTGGACCAAATGTTAGTGCGAATTCAAATAATAGTTTTGAACTATACATGTTAAGTACCAACATAGACGGACTGGTAGCCCTACCTTTGCCAAGAATCTACCCCCCACGCCAAGAGGTCATGGGTTTGATCCCGGTGGAAACCATAAAATTTTACACCAACAACCAATAACGGGGTGCCACGTGGCAGACCCTGGATGGGCTGAGTCGCACCTTCCCATTCACCACGAACATGCCACATGTCGACCACCCATTGGTCCACGTCAACCACTACCACATAAGCTTTCAAATCAACAACTGCCACGTGTCCAGTACGGTCCCACTGCCACGTCAATAGTACGGTCTGCACAGTCAGCATGTACGAATGTGTAGAGTCAGCATTTTCCCTATTTGGAAAAGTGGACAGAACACGATATCTCTCGCATATGATGTCTGTTTGATCCCATTCAAGTTGCATTGGGATCGTGAGTATGAGATCTACGCAATGAATCCATTTTCAAGCAATTTCGATCACTTTGATTTTTGAGCATATTTTGATCCCCTGGATCATGTAGCCATTGATTACTCTGTAGCAGAATCACAATTATGTATGGTTGTGTGCATCCTAGGACAATATCATGACTTGGAGATGGTTCCAAATCATCACCAAATGGTCACTCACCTATCAGTCAATATCCTAAGTCAACCAAGCCAGCATGGGAACAAGGTCAAAGTTCAGGGCAATGCATAATGCAGTGGCAAAGCACCCGAGATAAATCAACGCCAAATCATCCATGAGGTGGTAGCAAAATATAGTAGGATAATTTCATGCATTAGTGTCATGAAATTCTCCCTACGTGGATCATCAAAGTCATTTCATCCAACCACAAATATTCCAAATCCTATTTGTAAACACATGTTCACTATTTTATAAATAAATATGTTTTAAAGATCCATGGGTTTTGGATATCAAAGCTATCATTTGTAATGTATAAATATTCGATCATGAGAACCTACATAGGATGGATTTGATATGATATAGAACCATTGTAATATTATTCTACTGATTCGATATTAATACAAATCTAGTTGACTGTCAATTTTATGAGTTGTGAGTTTTAATTACATAAGTTTTGTTCTGTAGCATTCTTTAGCAACGTCAACTAAACCAAGAGCAACCCCTGTGTGAGGTATACATTGCTTTGTTTTTAATTAGTTTTATTTTGATTTTGCATTTGTGTGAGTTTGATTACTATCATTTCATTTCTTGCAAGTTTTCAATTTCATTCACGAATTCTGTTTTTAATACTATAGAAATATTATTATTGTTTTTGGATGGAGCGAATCTTGCATAGCCACCACTTTCTTGGGATCAATGCATACTCCCTCTTGACTTATAATGTGACCCAAATATTCAACCTCCAGAACCTCAAAAGCACGTTTGGGGTGATTCACAAATAATTGGTTGTCTCTTAAGAGTTTCAAGGACTTATCAACATGTTTTATGTGTGATTCCCATGCTTTATTGTAGATTAAGATATCATTGAATAAGACCAACACAAAATTGCATAGGAAGGGTTTGAAAATATTGTTCATGAGGCTCTAGAAAGTGGATGGAGCATTGCAATGACCGAAAAGCATCACTAGAAACTCGTAATGACCTTTGTGTGTTCTAAAGGCTATCTTAGGGATGTTTGCCTCTTTCATCCTAATTTGGTGGTATCCTAAACGTAGATCAAGCTTAGTGAAAAACATTTCTCCATGAAGTTCATCCATGAGATCATCAATAAATGGGATGGAAATTTTTTTTTGATCATCAACTTATTGAGAGCCCCAAAATCAGGACACATGTGCTAAGTGCCTTCTTTCTTTATCACCATGCCTATTGGTGATGAGTAAGGGATTGTACTGGGACATATGACCCCTACCTCCAGCGGTTCCTAAATTATATATTCTATTTCATTATTTTGTGCAAAAGGGAATTGATAAGGGTATACATTTGGTGGTTGACTTCCTAGAATCAGGTGAATGTCATGGTCATGCTCTCCTCGAGAAGGGGGTAAAATCTTTGGTGTCTCAAAGACTTGATGATGTTGGTGGAGGAATAACTGCAAGTCTAGGTGGATTTCTTATGTCGTATTATCCATAACCTATATGACATTAAATTGAGCAATAATTCCAGAGTGGCCTTTCTTTAATGATTTCTCCATATGATGAAAGCTGACTATTTTAGGAGAGCTTGCTTAAATCCCTCAAAGGKTGTGTACATGACCCTCTTTAGTGAAAATCATATAGARTTCTTTGAAATCCATGGTGACTAGCCCCAACTTACATGATGTTTGTTGTCATGATGTGTTGGTTTATTTTGTTTATTGCACACATGTTGAATGGTTAAGTAAGATAAATATGGCAYATGTATTATGTTATTATGGTTTCGTGCACAKGGTATATTGCATGATGAATGAATATTAATTAAGAATGAACATCARAATGGTCTCCATTCCCTTCGTGACTGTGAAAGCCTAGTTCCTGCAGTCCCCATAGGTACATCGGGTGAGACTCCACCTGCTTGTGGGTGATGTCGAAAGGGTCGGTATCTTGGGATTTGTTGGTGAATTAATGTTTAACCCTGGGTCTACCCATTGTGCGCCAACAAATGGTTATGTTGTCGGGACCAGGATTTGTGACTGAGGGGGATGTGGACGCCTACTAAGGAGGATATTGGACAATGGTTGGACATGAAGGACATCGAGTTTGTTGTAGATCAGAATAAGAATCCACAGATCAATGCAGAGAAATGGCTACAAAGGTATGTGTTTACGTATTTGCATGAAATTTTATCTGCGACTGAGGGGGATGTGGACGCCTACTAAAGAGGATATTGGACAATGGTTGGACATTAAGGACATTGAGTTTGTTGTAGATCGGAATAAGAATCCATAGATCAATGCAGAGAAATGGCTACAAAGGTATGTGTTTACGTATTTGCATGAAATTTTCTTTGTTGATTTTTACGTATTTTAGCAAAGTGGATCCAGAGATTAGTTGAACATATTAGAAGATTTTGTATTGTTGCTCTGAGAAATTGGACTGCTAATTTAATTAGACAAGTCAATACTATAAGCAATTGGGTATCACGCGTAGTAGATTACTGGCTGGAAAGTGTGTTGGGAGGTTACATTACTGAATTTGCCATAGATTGTACTCAATCGTATAGCGTTGTGGAAAGGGAATTCTTTAAGGGACCGCATAGAAGATACCTAAAGTCACTATCTACTTGGATTAAGATGTCGTTGTGTGACAAGGGAGTTATGAAAATGGAATCTGGAAGCTAAGCATCTTCGCGCACATATAGGGACTGGGGGCTGACCAGGGGATGGTCTGAGCATAAAGAGGGATGAAGAGAAGAAGAGTATGCAAGGAATGAAGAAATTAGAGTATTGCGCAATTGTAAGAGATTTAGACCAAATAAGAAGAGGATTGTGGCTTAGAGAGAGGGGAAGCACAACGAGATTGAGGAAAGAGGCATTGGTGTAATACTCCAAATCGAAGGGAGTCTACGCACAAAAGAAAATATTCGTCAGCTAAGCCTAGTAGAAGAAGATCCCACTCAGATCAGAGTCTATGTCGAACCCATGAGCTCGTGTGTATCGCAAATAACTGAGGTAAGATCCAAAGCTTTGTCAATTATAGTTAGTAAAGATAGTAGTAGAAGTAATTAGAGTAGTGGAAATAGTACGTTGAGTCGGAATTAGTTAGTGTTATCAGGAAAGAATACCAAACAAAACATGATGGTAGGGGTAGATCCTACTTTAAGGATGCATGTCTTCCATGGAACGGGGACAGAGGAACCATAAAAACATTTTTTCAATTGTGAGACAATATGGACTGTGAAGAATATCCAAGATGATGATGCTAAGATTGCATAGTTGGCAACGACATTCAAAGATCGTGCATTATTATGGTACATTAAATATCAGACTACGACACCTGTGGGAAAAAATAGAACATTGGTAAAGGTATGAGAAGCTCTATTGAAAGAGTTCCAGAAACCAAAATTCAAGTCACAGTGCATTATAGAGTTGAAGGAGATCAAGCAGATAGTAAATGAATCAGTGTTAGACTATGATCAAATATTTAAGACACTAAAAGATCCGTTGACATTCCAAATTCCAAATGAACAACATAGATAGTGGTTTATTGCATGATTGTTGTCGTATATATGTTTCCCTTTGACACAGCAAAAGATTCGGTCACAGTCGAAAGCCTTATAAATTTCAATGAAAGTAGAAGCATCCCTGATAGGAGAAAATAACACAGGGATGGCTCAAATGCAATCGCAGTTAGTAGCGTTGACTATTCAGTTGCAGGAACTTGTGAAAGGAAAAGAAAAACGTGAGGAAGTCCGGTGTATCACATGTAGAACAGAAGGTCGCCATAAGAATCAATGTCCATCATTTCAACAGTATTTGAATACAGGAGCTCTAAATCCTTTAGAGGTATGGTGCGAGATTTCAAAATGATGGGTTACCACCCTCCTAGTTTCTCATTGATGCATAAGTACTAGAGTATTGCGATAAATCTATTTTGCAACCTTTGTAAGTATGTCAGACATGAAGAGAATGATTGTCACATATTTGATTTGATGAGAGAGTGCATTGCAGATGTATACAGAGTCCAGGGAGAAGAATACAAAGGTGAAGCTCCGTAGTATAATACTGCAAGAGGTTATAATCAAGCAGGAACAGGAGGGTTCAGAGGTCGCAGAAGAGGAGGATTCGGTAGTGGTAGAGGACCTATTATGTGTTGTAATTGTAATCAGCCTGGAAATTTAACGCGAGGCTATCTGAATCTAATCCAGATTATTTTGAGAATGAAATGAAGGAAGAGATATAACAATGAAATATACAGAGATATTGCAATAAACACAGAAATACAGTCATGCACAATTTTTTTTATTAATGAGAGAATGTACAGAAACTGTAAAATTATAGAGTGAATGACTCACTAGAATGGTGGCAACTTATCTCTGAGAAGAGATGTGATGGCTACGCTCATTCACAAGAAGATGACGATGTTTACAATGAGGCTCTAGAGGCCTTTTTAACATAAAGAAAATGCAAAACCTTAACCCCAAAATATGAAACACCAAAAGGTTTGCAGGCCCTAATGGGGGTAGTTGGTACGTCAACTTCCCAAGGGCGTAACTTTTGCATACGATCTCTATTTGGGGCATTCTATACCTCATTGGAAAGGTATAGACGAGGAGTACATATTTTTTCATCCTAGACCATGCATTTAAAAAATCTTTGGGTACTTTCGTCCCCAAAAAACACCATTTAGTGCCTCAAAACGACCCCAAAAGTTCAAGACCTAAAAAACCGTAGAAAACCTGCCAAGGCGGAAACCCATGTTTTGAGCCAGTTGAATAGGTGGGTGGCCACCAATTTTCGCCTGGATCAATCCTCCCCCCTTGGGAAGCAATGGTCTCCATTGCGTCAAGTCCTTGAGGAAGATTTTGCTGAATCTAAACCTTGGTAAGCTGCTTGCCTAGTTGAAGAAGTTATCCTGCTTAGCTTGTTGAAGGCTGTTATGAACCTGTCGTTGGAGGGGTTGGATCTTTTTAACCAATATGGCTGCATGATCTTCCTAAGTGTCAGAGGAATATGTTGGTGAAGATGCAACATGAAGAACATGAAGGGATTTATCATAACTTGGT
>JZKD02S1672728.1:1861489-1875321 GCA_000966675.3 Picea glauca
TTATATTTTCTAAGACACTCTTAGGTATAAAAGCTAAGGACATCCAATAGATAGGAATAGCTTCTAACACTGACTTAACTAAAATAAATCTTTCTCCCCTAGAGAACCATCTATTGCACCAAACAAAGAGCCTCTTTTCTACTTTAGCAATTGATCCATCCCAATCTTTTATCTCATAATCATTAGGTTTTATAAAAAATCTTAAATACTTCAAACCGTTCTGCAATTCAACCTGCTGATATGGAAACAACTGAGAAAAGAACCTTATATCCTCATCGTTCACCCTCATATAAGATACAGTTGATTTAACCAGATTTATTTTTATACTTGTAGCAGTACAGTACTGGTCTATGATCTTCTTAAGCTTTAGAGCATCTCTTATTGATCCATCACAAAACAATAGTATGCCATCTACAGATAAGAGATGGGATAGAAAAAGAGATATCCCTATCTTAATGCCTTTGAAGGAACTAGTCTTCCTGGCCTTAATCAATGCCCTGCTCAAATCCTCAGCAACAATTAGAAACCAGAGTGGGGATAGTGGGCACCCTTGCCTCAACCCTCTTCCTGGCCTGAAAAATGCCGAGGCGGATCCCTTGATAAGGGTAGAAAAGGACACTCCTCAAGTGACACAACTCATAGCCTAATCAACAAAATGAGCATAGAAACACAAACGAATGAGCATCAATCTCAGATATAACCAACTGGCTCAATCATAAGCTTTAGACAGATCCAATTTGACCACCATTGCTGGATGTTTCTTTTTTTTATGGTATGGAAACCCTCTTGAGCTACCACCAATTGCTTCATGAATCTATCTTCTTGATAAAAGACCATGCCATTTGAAATTGAGACAGATAACAACCTCTTTACCCTCAATGCTATAATCTTAGCTATAGTCTTATAAATGCAATTACATATGAAATGAGCTTGTATTCTTTAAATGTAGATAGATTATCTGACTTTGGAATGAGGGCAATCAAGATGGAATTAAATGCAACAAGCATCTTCTGCGATGATCTGGATTCCTCAATAATCCTCATCAGATCCTCCTCTATTGTTTCATCAAAACCTATGAAAAATTCAACAGGCCACCCACCAGGACTGGGACTCTTGTCTTTTTGAAAACTATGTAGAACCACTTGGAGCTTATCTTTTGAGACTTTCTCTAGTAGCCTCACATTGTCTTCTTCATTCACAAAGCTGGGGAAAAAGGATGTCATTTAACCACTTCAGCTATTGTGACCTGACTCTCTGCCTTATATTTTTCCCCAAAGTGTTCAACATTGTCCTAGCAATGTCCTCAAAACAAGTAACAGCGGGTCCATCATTCTTTGAGACCTTCCAAATGGTATTAACATTTTTTCTATCATTTGCACACTGGTGAAAAAACTTTGTATTTTCATCACCCTCTAAGAGCCAGAGGGCTCTACTCTTAAGTCTCCAGGTTGCCTCTGTATCTGCCAAAACTTTTCTTTTTCTTTGCTCTAACTAATTTACTTCTTTTTAAATCTTCATTTGGATATCCTGCCACCTCTTTATTATACAATCCTTCCAATTGAGCCTCCACAAAATCAATTTCCTGCTCATCTTTTTCCTTCTTTTCATGTGCCCATGCAACTGCAGCACGTTTAACCCTTTTAAAATTTGCTTCAAACTGAATAGTTGCTGATTCTCTGAGACACCCATCAAATGGAAATCGCTCCTTAATTAATCTGATAAAGTCGTCCACCTCCAACAAAGAGGGGTTAAATTTAAAAGGACTGGGAGGTTTCTTCCTTGGAATTGCCAATTCCAAAAAGACTGGAAAGTGATGGGATTCACCTCCCATACCAACCCACTACCCTATCTGAGATTGATCATTAAGAAAGGATTCAGACAAGAGAAACTTGTCCATTCTCTTCTTTCCCACCCTTTTAGTCCTCTATGTAGGGCTTAATTTGACAGAATCAATGTCATAAAGGTCCATATATTCCAATTTCCTAAAAAAGAAATCAGTTTGAGGATCAACCTGAGCAATAGGACTCAAAATCTTAGACATACCCAGAGAAAAATTTAGATCCCCACCTATAAATAACATTCGCCTATCTAAGAAGACTCATTGCAAATATCCTCTCCCAATATACCACTTTATCTGCATATGGACCATAGATGTTTAGGACAATAATCTCCTCACACAATTCCTAGGAGTATAAACTGTGCCCAAACTTGAATCAACAGACAAAATATTAGAACAAGAAATAACCTCCACCTAGAAGATCTCACATCCTCATCCCACAGCAGCTTGCCTCAAGTCATGAACAGATACAGCCTGTTTAACATCTGAAGTTCGAAACTGGGCTTCACTTGACCAAAATTCAACTTATTGGACAATGGTCATACTTGCTTGACTATTTCGCTGGTAGGAGAATCAAAATTTCTAGGTGGGGCATCCATGGAATGAACAATAGAAGCATCTTCACCTTTCATTTTGACAGGAAAATTGACTTGCTTTGGTAACTTTTCAGTATTTGAAGCAAGATGGCTTTGCATGATAAGATGGGTGCCAGGAAGATTTTGCATTCTCTGACTGAGAGAAATATCTGCATTTGAATCTCCAGACTCAGGTTCTGTTTCTATATCATTATGTATGTCAATAGCCATGAACTCCTCTTGTTTGACATCATGGAGAGTGGGTAGCCAGGATACTCTCTGCAATACAGAAACGTGCAACATCCCCAGACAAAACATCCTCTCACAAAAGAAGAGTCATTATGTCACCACTAGACAGGTATTCCATTACAAGGTACAAGTATTCTGTGTGTCCTGGGATGAATAAAAAAAAGTTTCACAATGGACCAACTATCAACTTCTGCAAGCAGATTCCACTTCTGAAACTCAAATTGCTCCGTCCCAACTGCATGTCATCACAAAATTGCTGGACAAAGAGTACTTCAAAACACCAATGCTATTACAGTGGGTAACATCTGGCTCCAGCTTGGGGACATGTGTCCTTCTTGGGGGCAGCTTGGGGACAAGTGTCCTTAATGGGGGCACTTGAGAATCCCAGAATCTCAAAAACAACCCCTGCATCCACCAGTCTCAACATTCTTAGCACTTATCCTTGGCGAAGCCATCTCCCTTTATGCTTGATCACCATATAGAACAGGGAAACCTCAAGTTGAAAGTGTTCGTATGGTGGGACCTGTTGAGATTTGGGTACCAAGGAAAGTGGTCCCCTTGTGTTTGTGAATCTCTAAACACAAAGGGGAAATCATTACCCTCATGCTTGTACTTTATGTTATAATTTCACTTTGACTTTATTCACTTAAGTCTAAAGTGACTTTATTTACTTCAGTCATATAGTGACATTAATTTCACTTAAATGTGAATTAATGAACATAAAGTGAACTATGGAAACATAAGTGGATTATGAGATCTATTCTCATCCATCCATTTTGGAGAAAGGCTTAGTTCTAATCTGGGCCCTTGGTTTTCTAGGTTAGCCTTGAGATTAGGCCAAAGGAGGCAAAGGAGGGAAAAGGAGATTCATTGTTCACTTGAGAGAGTTGAGTGAAGGGAAGAGAGTCAGTGAGGGTTTGGAGAAGAGAGGCACACTTGAGAGAAGAAGGGCACAAAGCTTCAAGGAGGGCGCACTAGCTTCGTGAGAGCATTCATGGAGGAGAGGAGCGCATATGCTTGAGGGCATATTAGTGAGAAGCTAAGGGCACAAACTAGCATGGAGGCATTTGCTTGAGAGGAGGGCACACTTGTGTAATAGAGGGCGCATAAGGTCAAGCAAAGGGCGCAAACTTTGAGGAAGGCGCACAAGAGAAGTGTAGGGGCACATTCTTTGTGAGGAGGGGTGCACTAGAGGCATAGTGCACACCAAGCAAAGAGAGCAGGGTGCATCTATCTCTTGGCTGCATTCTACAATTAGGCAAGGCAAAGGTAAAGGAAAGGCATAGCAAGGAGAAGAGGGTGCACCAAGGTAAAGGGCGCTTTGTTCAAAGGCTAGCAGGCACAAGTTAGAGGGACTCCATTGCAAGCTTGAGATGAAGCTTGTCATTGTATCAAGTTCCTTGTGTATTTACTTGTTATAGCATTTGTTTTGAGATCTCCAATATATATCTATCTCTCTTACTGGTTTTCCCCATGGGGGTTTTTCTAGGGTCATGTTGACCAAAAACACTTGTGTACATTTGTCATGGTTTGCTTAGTATTTTCAGCTTGTAGTTGTTAAAGATTCTAGAGGTGTATTTGATGTTTAATGCATGTTAAAGAAGGCTAACTTGGACAACAAAACTATCCTTCATTAAACCTTATAACAAGAGGCATTAAAGAGCATCAAATCAAAGTTTAAGGGGGGATTTCAGAGGGCAGAATATCAGACCTGTTAGCAGCCTTCAAACAACAGCTAGGACTGTTACAGTGTGTAGCTTGGGCAGGTACTTCCACACTAGGGGTGTCTAGTAGTGTGGAAGGCCCCCCCATGATGTCTAGACAACTTAGTGATGGTGGGGATCACTTAAGTCAACATGAGACTAAGTCACAACTGTTGGATGTGACTTAAGTTATCTCAATGCTTGATTAAGTGCCCACCTTCAGATCTAGATCTTGAGGTGAAGATCTAAGGGCCATGATTGAATCAATCCAAGTACCGAGCAAGGATTCCCTGAAACACATCCAGGTGTCTTAGAACATATCTAGGGATTTACTGTTTGGTCTTTGACCAAGAACCCCAGTAATATACTGGGGGCCCTTACTAGGGTCTTTTGCCATGGCTCTAACTGCTTGGTCCTAGACCAAGAACCTCAGGAGTGCACTGGGGGCCCTAGATCTCAGCTAGGGTCTTATGCCATCTTCCCAGAGAATGGCTCTTGCAGCTGCTTAAATTTAACAAAAACACTAAAAACATTAAAAAAAATCAATGAAAATCTGCCATGAATGTTCACCAAATACAAAAATTCCCACACCCTCCTCCTTCTTGCTGCTCACAACTATCCTCTTGCTGGAAATGCATCAAAGCTTGCTCCCAATGCTCCAAACTACAAGTGAAATGCTTGCTGCTGTTGTAGGAAGCTCCTCTTGCTCAAGAATGTGTGAGGAATGAGTGAACCAAGTGCTTTCTTATAGGAAATATTGGGATGTTAGGGTTTTTAGATGTTTCCAAAATTAAAATTAAAAAAAAATGAATAAAAAACTTGTATGTATGCTTTATCTTTATTAAAATTGGAAATAACAACAAATTGGGTGAGTTTTGGGTGGGCCGCGGTCTTCTTAGATGCCCGTATGGGCCCACAAACAACCAAAAAACCACTCGAAACGTCGACTGTATGGGATTCGTACTCGTTTCAGTGTTTCACTGAGTTTCAGGTGTCGGGACGGGGGTTAGCAAGCCGTTTCCTGCAACTTAGGTCAAGTTACAAAGACACCTTATTGACATCCTAATCACAAGAGCAAGCACTTTACCAGTCAAAATATTAACACCGCTCAAAACATAAACATTTGACCTATCGTTTGAAGAATATTGATACCAACATCATTGAGTCTCATATTAACAATTCATATTGGGTATCACCTAAGCACAATGTTCAACAAAGGATCAAATTAGGATTGTTAGATCCTTTGACAGTTCAACAATTTTGCTCAACTCTTAGAAGTTCGTATCGTCTCTTTTCATCCACCATAACAACATCAAGATTCAAGAACCATGCGAATACAACACAAGCCAGAGCAAGACATAAAGCCCTTCCATAATTATGCTTTGAGGACAAAGCATTTCTAAAGGGGTGGCAATGTAATAGATGTAAATATATAAAATTTAAAGAGATAATAATAATTAATAGATAATAACAATAGTCAATAACTAATAATTAATATACAATGAAGAGACACCTTCCTAATGAAAGGTCACGTCTCTTAAGTAAGGGCACTCCTTCATGGTATATAAATGGCCCTCACTTTCATTTGTAATATACTATTCATTCTCATATCACATTCATATTTATCAATTATATTTATCTTTATGGATCTCTCTATTTTATCGTACTTAAATTGGATATTCTTATAGTTGTCAAACAAGTTTGTTTGTCACATAAGAGTCATTATATCACCACCAGGAAGGTATTCCATTACAAGGTACAAGTATTCTGTATCCTAGGATGAAAAAGAAAGTTTCACAATGGACCAACTATCAACCTCTGCAAGCAGATTCCACTTATGAACCTCAAATTACTCTGTCCCAACTGCATCTCATCACAAAATTGCTGGAAAGAGTATTTCAAAACACCAATGCTATTACGCGGGGTAATAGGGCTGATATGAAATATATAATAAAATAGCAGTGGAAGATTACAATATTTCAATCCTTAACACCCCGATCTTCTAGGCAATCCAAGGAGAAAAGAAACCGAAGTGTTATTGACAAGTTTCAGACCTCTAGGGCAATCTTATCATGCATAAACCAGATCTGAAAACTCTCATTTACAGAAGTAAAACAACCCATGTCTTCTTCAGTTGCAATGTTAAATCACTTAATATAATTGCCTTTACTTATGTCAAATCAGCAAGACATTTATAGCTGTAAATTACAAATCATGAAGAACATAGATGTCTGAAAATCAAATCTGCAATTTACACAAGTATTGGATAGCTGAAAACTTCTTTAATATGCATAAGATGAAGTTGTTGTACATACCAAAGTCTTATCACAAGGCTAGTACAATCCACTAACTCTCCAAAACCCTAATTAGGGAAAACCAAGTAAAACCCTAGCTCAACCAAGGAGCTCAAACATGCATGAATCACACATACAAGTCTTCCAAGGCAAGATGCTTCCTCTTCTTCTTCTTCACCAAATACACATAAGGTTTGATCTCAAAACTCTAATCTCAATTCTCCAAGGGATGAAACCCTAACCCTAGCGACTCCAAGAGAGAGAGAGAGAGAGAACAAGTACAAATGAATATCTAAGAGAGAGAAGATGACTAGTGCGCTCCTTCTAGTCTCATCTCTAACATGAGTGAATAAGAATGATGAACACAATGAATGATGATCATCTCCAATTTCTTCTTCTTCACAAGAGTAAACCCTAGTCATGAGCAATCTCCAACAAAGATGTTCTCCTTTCATGTATAACTTTTCCTAGGGTTTCCTCATGAACGCTAGCAAATCACTCCAAGAAGACGAGCATAAAAAGAAGAGAATGATAATAATGATGATGAATGAAAGGACTCTTTCCTTCCTCTATATATATGGGAGGCAAGGGAGGCTAACAATACAATGTGGGCCTAAGCCCTTACAAGCAACCTACAATAAACACACGTAAGCCTACACAAGTAAAGTGTTCCACTCCAAGGGTACACATGTCATGCTCCAAGGCAATTCCTTACACAATAAGGGCTCCAAGATGATGTAGCTACACAAAGTGTGTCAACACTCCTCCACCACAAGCCACATGAACTCCATCGCTCCTCTTAAGCCACGTACTCCACTGGGTCCACTTCCCATGCATGAACACTATGGCAACCTACGTGTCTTGAAGCCAACTCTAAGCCTCCATATTGAAATCCAAGCTACCCTATGCTATCTAGGGCCTGATGCCCTCCTACAAGATGCACAACGTTCCTCCTAAGTAGGGTGTTCTCCAAGCGAGCGAACCTCTCCATGTGGCCATCATGAAGGACGTCCCCCAAGTCGTGAAGAGAACTCCAACAACCTAGGAAGAATGCCAATCAAGCACCCAATTAAGGTCAAGCAAACACTGAGTAAGCTATCTCCAATGTGCAAATCCATCACAAACCATCTCCCATGTGCCAATCCATCTTGGACCATCCAGAGGTTTATCATACACCATGTACCCCAAATATTATGAAGCACCCCCAAACATAGTGTAAACACTTTCAAAGTAACCCGAAAGCTAACACCATTCGGGCCTTACATTAATGACGCTAATGTCCACTAAGTCAAGGTTATAGCTTTCTCACACTTGTAATGTAGATCCGTTGAAGCTTGTAGCATCAGACATGTATCTCCACATTGGATTGTGTCTATCATGTGGGGATCGTCATTAATACCTCTCAGAACTTTGGAAATTCACTTTAATAATTTAATTATTAAAGTGAATGTCATTTTAGAATTGATTGAGGTTAATTAAATAAAATGTCTAAGTTGTTGGCATTAGTGATTTAAGTTAATTAAATGAATCTTAGCCATTGATCTCAAGTGAGGGAGATTTAATCTCATCCATTGATCACTTTGGAGATTAGGGTTAGAGCTCATCTCAAGATTATAAAAGGAAACCAAGGGAGAGGAGGAGACACACATTTACTCATTCTCGAGACAACGAGAGAGAGAAGACAACAAGAGAGAAATTGTTTGCAGGTGACTGGGAATGACTGACAACTAAGGGAAGATGCCATGAAGCATTGGGTAGGGCCGTAGGCTGGTTTTCTCTTCTGGGTAGTGGCCGTACAACACTGTGCAAGCCATATCGCCCGCAGCAACATCCATACAGCCACACGACAGGGCGTCGTACAACAACCAGGAGGGTCGTATTGTAGGCCGTACAGTCAGTGAACAGATTTTCCGGGCAGCAGTTTCAGGCAGGGGTAGGGGTTTCTGCAGATCAACAAATTAGGTTTTTGCTAGCTTGTTTTTCTCTCAGTGGGCCATTTTCCCTTTTACGAGAGCCCTGATTTTTATCATAATAAAATTATCTCATTGCTAGTTTTCCCTTGGGGGTTTTTCCAGGGGTATTTACCCAAAAATATTTGTGTACATGTGTTTGGTTTCCTGGTTTACTTCTGCTGCAATTTCTGGTTAAGAATCTCAGTGCGCTTTTATTCAATAGATCTGCATTTTATTTTAGCAAGAATTTACTAGGAACTAATTGCCGTGATTAGGGTTTAAGGAAATTTAACATGGTATAAGAGCTCACACTCTGAAGGAGATCAGACAAGGGTTTTGTCACAAGTTTTATAGCAGATCTAAATTCCAATAGTTTATATTCCTCATTAAAATTCTGATTTAGAGATGGCTGCAACTGGTTTGAGGTTTGAGGACAGGTTGGAAGGTGCATCTAACTTCATTCCTTGGAAGGCGAGGGTTACATTAATTCTCATGGAGAATGGGTTGTCGGAGTTTGCAAATACCACCGTCACCCCATGAATGAATCCACAACAATTGGTTGTCCATAATCAAAAGGATGTGAAATCCAGGAGGATCATCTTAGATGCGGTGAAGGATCACTTGATTCCTCACCTATCTGAGAAGAAGTCAGCCAGGGAGATGTTTGAAGCTTTGAAAAATATTTTCCAGAACAGTAATACAAACAAGAAGATGGTGTTGAGGTAAAAGTTTAGAAACACCAAGATGACCAGATTAGATATATTGACCAACTATCTCACTAAGATCACTTAGGTGCGTGATCAATTGGCAACAGTTGGGGAGGTCGTGACAAATGAAGAGATGGTGAGGACAACCGTGAATAGTTTCACTAAGCCATGGGCCCCATTCATCAAGGGCATCGTTGCATGGGAGACACTTCCAAATTTGACAGGCTATGGGATGATTTCATCCAGGAGGAGATTCAAGAGGAATCTATAGCAGGCCAACAAAAGGGTGATGATTAGAATCTGGCTCTTGCTAGTCAGGCAAGGAAGACCAAGGGAAAGGGTTCGGTCAAGAGGAATACAGGTGGAGATTCGACTTCAGAGGTTGGAAAGAAGAGGGATCTGAGCAAAGTGAAATGCTTTCGTGCATCAAGAGTGGTCACTATGCTTCACAGTGTCCTGAACGGAAGAAAGGGAAGAGTAAGTCTCAACAGGTAGCAACATCCGCAGATACTCAAGTTAAGGAGTTTGCTGACAGGTTCGAGAATGATTTCTTGTTGTTCTCTTGTCTTTTTGGCACAATTTCCAACGGTGCCTGGTTCGTGGATAGTGGGGCTTCTCGTCACATCACGGGGACATAAGAGTTGTTCACCAGTTTTTTAGAGAGGGACTTGGATCTGTATGTGGAGCTTGGTACCAATGCCAAGTGTGGTGTAGAGGGAGTTGGGACAATCAGGTTTCAGCTGGAGTCAGGAGGTTCTCTGGAGGTGGCAGATTTGTTGTATGTTCCGGAGCTCAAGAAGAGTTTGCTTTCAGTTTCGACAATGGAGGATAGGGGATATGCCATCGCTTTCGAGGATGGTTAGGTTCTTATTCGGATGAAAGGATCTAGCCTTGACTCAGCACGAGTTCTTGGTAACAGAAAGGGCAATCTATACAGGTTGAAGGCCTGTGCCCTGGTTCATGACAGTGATGACCTGTGCGAGCTTTGGCACAGGGAGGTGGGTAACTTGCATCACAGAGCGCTACCTGCACTGAGGGAGATTATCATTGGTCTTCTGGAGTTAAGTGTGGAGCGGAAGGGATTATGCATGGGGTGTGCTCTTGGAAAGAATGCCAAGGCTACTTTCTCGAGCAACGAGAGGAGATCCAAGGGGATCTTGGATCTAGTACATACATACGTATGTGGTCCAATGTCAGTAGAGTCAGTGAGAAGGTCCAGTTACTTTGCGACCTTCATTGATGATTTCTCTAGGAGGACGTGGATTTTCTTCATGAGGACCAAGAGTGAGGTCTTCAGTCAGTTTTGAGAGTTTAAGGCTCTCGTGGAGAATTAGACATGAAAGAATATTAGAGTTCTGAGGTTAGATAAGGGTAGTGAGTACACCTCAAACGACTTCAACGATTTCTGTAGGGAAGCAGGGATAAAGAGGGAGTTAATAGTACCTTACAACCCACAACAGAACGAGGTTGTAGAAAGGAAGAATTGGTCCATCATTGGAGCTGCCAAGGCGATGATTCATGACCAAGATTTGCTCATGTTCCTTTGGGCAGAGGCATGCAATACGACAGTGTATGTGCAAAACAAGAGTCCTCATAAGGTCTTGGAGGACAAGATTCCAGAAGAGGCATTCTTTGGAGTAAAGTCGGAGATTGGCCATTTCCGCATTTTCAGTTGTTCAGTGTATATCCATCTACGAGCAGAGAAGAGAACAAAGTTGGAGCCCTCAGGGGAGAAGGGCTTATTTATTGGCGATAGTGAGACCTCAAATGCACATAGGATCTGCATTCCAGTGCAGAGGAAGATCGTGGTAAGCCGAGATGTTAGGTTTGAGGAGGGCTTGGCATACATGAAGTCTCATGAGCCTACTTCAGTGACAAAAGACAAGGAGCAGGAGGCTCCAAAGGATGAGCAACGCTCATCGACTACTTCCAGCTCAGGATATTAGACTTCAGGTCAGGAAGAGGAGTTGAGGGATCCTTCTAGTTTTGTTAGGAGGAAGCCTTGATGGCTAGAGCAGATATTGAGGGATGCTCAGGAGCATGTGGAGGCTCCTAGGAGTACATTCAGGGAGAGTAGACCGCTCGGGAGATTATCTAGTTACATGGCTCTTATGAGTAGCATCATTGATTCCGAGCCTACCAATGTTGAGGAGGCAACAAACCAACAGGTTTGGAGGGATGCCATGATGAAGGATTATCACTCCATTATGAAGAATGATGTATGGGACATAGTTTCGAGACTAGAGGGAAAATTGGTGGTGGGATCCCAGTGGATCTTTAATAAGATCAAGCATGTTGTGGATGGTAGCATAGAGAAATACAAAGCTGGGTTTGTGGTGAAAGGGTTCTCTCAGAGAGAGGAAGTGGACTTGTAATGTCCTGGGCACTACTGATATAATTTTTTTTTTACTGTTGAAGTAATATTCAAGTTTTTCGTGAGTGTTGACCTTTCGTCAAACACTTGGCTGTGGGTAACTGTCACTGCTTATAACTCCCATATACTGTGACATATTTAATTGGGTTTCTGAGTGTGATATAGAAGTGTTCATATAATTTAAATGCACAGGAAGGTCGAGTACTCACACCAGCAATTGCACATAATAAAATATCAAAATAGATGTTCTAAAGAGTTTACTGCATTTCTTGATTTGTGACAGCAAAGTTGCAACAGAAAATCAACAATATTTGTAGCAGCAAATACAAATGAACCTGATATATACATAAGTGGACTGTAGATGACTAATAAGCTGATAGACATCACTTGTGGGCAGCCATAGGTAATTTTGTTGCAGCAGAGAAATCGTCCCAACCTTGAGAAGGCACTTCTTGCAGAAATAATTCGACCCTCAGCAATAACTTCAGTCACAGAGCAAGAGATATGTCCCAGCATATATATATTCTGTTCAGGAGGAAGTAACTCGCCCCATTCTCATCATAACTCAGCCCAGCAATGAAGTGCGCCCCTTAGATAATGGAGAAATCTGTCCCTTGGTCACTGAAAATGCGCCCAGGTTTGGGGAATACTCTACCATCACTGATATATATTTTCCAGTGCCTCCACCAGCTAAGAAACAAGAGAGAATATGGTCCACGAAGGTGATAGTGCTGCTCAGGAGTAGAGAGTCAGCTCTCACAATGATATTCGCCCTTTTTACCATATAGAATGTGCCCCAACTCTCAGAGAATGAGTATGCTGAAGAACCCACATTATTCTCTAAGGAAACTCAGCGTTCTTCCAACTGGTCGACCCCTTGAACACCAAAACTCAGCTGCCACCTCTAAACTCAGTCACAAATCTGATTGAAAAGCACCACTACTGAAGATATCATAGTTATCAATGAAGCACACGGAAGAAATCTGGATGATCTCTTCTCCAAAACGACTAACTAGGGTGGATGGTCTCACCACCGAAGCCAATCTCTGAAAATTCCTCCTAGGGTTTCTGTCCCAAGAGTTCCAAAGCCACAATGAGCTCTCTCAATGAGAAATTAGAAAATGCCAATGCTAGAATTAGAGAGGGCGCCCTTCTTTTTCCCTTTTATTTCTTCGTTGACTCTTTTGCGACTCTTTTACCTTTTAATCAAGTTAAGTGACGTTTCATATTCATCCTAAGTCACTTTAGGCACTTTTTCCCTTTTTCCCCCTTTTTAATTATCTAATGTCAATTTGTTAGGCACTTTTCCCCTTAGGACATTAAATAATCAATTAATTCCCTTCTTACGGACTATAGCCTACGGGAATCACCTAGGCTACTGCGTCCAAGTCCCATGATCACTCGGAAGGGGACATGACAGGACTACGAGAAGATTATTGGCAGTGGCTATTAATAACATTAATAGATTAATGGTTCGATCCTTAAGTTAAGATTATATTTAAGACGAACAAACATCTTCTGGAGAGGGAAGAGATGTTATGGTTCCAATTAGGAGAGCTACTTTGAGAACATAATTAGCATGATGCGAATTTAATGTGTTGAAGGACAATATACTTTTACATAAAAGAAGCGATATTTATGGAAGGAAACCATACAAACTCAAGTGTAGAAGACGACGAAGGAGATTATTGGACATGTATTCTTGTCTATAATTTCAAAATTCGCCTTGAGAATATTGGTTTCTTCTTGTAATTTGGGTTGTTTTTCATTATAATTAAGGTTGTACTTCATGAGAGAAGAGCTATCCCCGTTCAAAAGGATTAACTGAACCATACTATTAAAGAGAAAGGAGTTGCCTCGACACTTTGGTCATTTGATCAAGGTACATAATCTTCTCTGCCCCATCTCTATACCTTTACTTTTAGGATAGAATATATTGCATGATTATATTTATTATTCCCTTTTCGAAGAAGAAAGATTATTTTGCAAGGATGCTGTAACATCCCGCTCTGGCGCACTTATAAAACTTATTCTTTGAGGACACTTGCTCGCAAGTGATCTGGATTTTTATGATGATAAAACTTTTTCATATTGATGCATTAAGTTATATGACAGGATGTTTTTACTACCTTGATGTAGAC
>JZKD02S1672728.1:1959297-1975826 GCA_000966675.3 Picea glauca
AATCTTTGTGTGGTGTGGGTAGACAAGTGTTGAGTATCCCACTTGGGGAAGCATCACTTGTTTCATCCTTGAGTGCTTGAGTGGATAGATTGCCAGTGAAGGCAGTCCAAGTGGGTTTAAAGCCACTTGGGGCATGCTTGGCCCTAGGGTTTGAAATCTTTGTATTATTTGTATATCTTGTATTGTTAACTGTTGCAATATTGTATAATCTGAAGTAATTCTCATTGTGGGGTTTGGGTAATTTAATCTAACTGTAATATTTGTTGTAACGAAACACCCTTGAACATAGTTGACCCCATTGCCCAACCTTAGGCACTAGTCTTTAGTTGACATAGGGAAAGGGCTTCTTCTCATCATAACTTAGACTTGCACTTGCATTGCTGCTTGTCATATAGGCTAGTTTTCCCTTTGGCCTATAATCAATTAAAACTAACTCCTAGAACATTGTAATTAAAATCCATTTAGTAATTAGGGACAACCCCCCTTGGCTTCCCTAGGAGTAAGCCTAGACGGAAGAAGTACCTGCCAAGGTGACAGTGTGGGCAGGAACTTAGACATTGTGTCTCCGAGGGCACACTAAGTGAGCCGGACTTAGCTCACGTTTGCAAGTGTGCATAAGGGCGACAACAGAAGGAAGACGAGCTTTTAAAAACATTAAGGACGTGTTGACCACCTATTTCGACTAGGGGTCAACTCGATGTTCCATGAAGATATGTACCTAGTAGTACAACCATTTTGAAGATTTTTGCTCAACATGACAAATTTTTCCCTCGGCACGCTTTTCTATGTAATCAAAATTTCCGCTCCCCTACGTGGGATAATATTGTAATATGCTAGCATGAGTCAATTTTGATCTAGTTATCTATGACTTTATCATTAGGGAAGTCTTTTCATCGAGTGTATTTTTTCCTCAGGTCATTAACCTTGCTTAACTGCAACTTTAATTATCCTTGAGTTTTTCACTCACAATAATTCTCTAAAGTGGTGAAAGGCGTTCTAATGATCGAGCCCAAGGGGTAACTAAGGTCTATAAGTGTTGTAAATGACCATGCTAGACATCTCCTAGAGTCTTGCGGAATTCCGTTAAGTTTTGATAGGCTTTTTTAAATAATTAAAAGTTTCGCAAACTGGGGATTTTTAATTATTTTTGATGTAAAATGTAAAAAAGTGGTCCTTGAGGATTTTGTACAGGGGTGTGAGTACTCAAATAAAATGGTTTATGAACCCCTACACCCTTGGACCAAGTCTCAGCTCATTTGGACAAGTTTTGCTAGGCCATTGTCCATGAGGAGTCCAAGTTGGTCAAAAATAAGCATGTAATTGGCTAAATTAAAATAACCATATTTTGTAAAAGTCACTAAAGTCATGAGAGAGAGTGGGAAAAGGATCCCAAATGTATTTCCTAAGTTGGGAAAATGATTTTCAACTTAGAAAGGCCCCCTTTGCTTAGCCAAAAACCCACAATGACCATCTCCTTAGAAGAGGGGCGCCCCCCTTGCTCATAATCTCATGGGAAATTAAAATATCGCATGAGGGCCTCCAAAACTTTGGAAGTACCCCCCATTGACCCTAATTACACCTTTGGTTAATGGGAAAGGTGGTTTCCCCCTTCCCCACTCACCCCTCAACCCTCACACACCTCTCTAAACCTAAAAGTGCACCCCTCTTGAAGAGACCCTCCCCCATTAGATGGATGACACTTGGAGCTCATCCAAGTGGGGTCTCTACCCTTCCTCATCTATAAAAGAGACCCACTCCTCCTCATTTCATCATCTATTCTCATAGCAAGTCTATTATGCCAAAATTTCTCCATTCTTTTCCCTCTCTCTCTCTCATGCTCTCTCATTGTAAATCTTGCTACAAGTATTTGTAGCAACATTTTGTTGATAATAAAGGAAGCTTTGGAGGATCTATGGTGTGCATTGGGAGTCTTCTTGGTGCCATTCATTGTGTTCTTGTGAGGTGATATAACTACATTTCATTTCTTGCATTTTTGCATGTCCATGATATTATACTCATTGAATTCGATTTTCTGCAAGGAATCCAAATCCGCAATCAGAATCGACATGTGAGCCTTGGTGCTTGTTGATTTTTCAATAAGATAGGTTAAGCATGAAGTTCATTCCATTTTTAGCATTTAACCATAACCATAAATGTTGCAGCAATCAAGATCGCAAGAGGAAGCACCATGCACAAGAACACAAGAAGTATCCTGGGAAACCCTTCTCAACAAGGGAAGAAAACCCAGCCAAATCCTTTGCTATATTTCTCAAGAGAAAGACCTTCACCACCAAGATAAACCCTAGAACACAAGAGGGTGCTCAAACCCTAGAAGATTAGCGCCCAAGAGAGGTGCGCACTTTTCCCAAGGAAGTGTACTTGTGCTCTTCCGGTTCACTGTACTTTCTGCTCAATCTAAATCGGTATATCCTGCAAACTCAAGTTCTCATTGAAGGCATGTCTCAGTCCATATCCAATTGTGCCTCGGATATATCTTAATATATGTTTTGCTGTTATCTAGTGAGTCTATCTCGGTTGACTCATGAAATGACTAAGCACATTCATTGCATGGCATGAATCAAGTCCCGTGTTTAACCATATACATCATTGATCCAATCAGCTGTGGATCAATCTCGTCTGAATCATCATCGATCCATTATGGTGGATTTTGCATTCTGTCAGACTTGAACTTCTTTAATATTTTCAATGTATATCTTCCTTAACTCAGGAAAATCTCATTGGTCCTTTGTCATACTTCTTGTCTTAAGAAGGAGTGCATCAAGGATTACTTGTATCCAACAACAAGGCTTTCTCAATAAGTCATCAAAATCAGGCTCTCGTTATCAACACTGTAATGATATAGGTTTGGATCAACAACACTCTTGTTGAAGTCCAAACTCATCAAGAATTTATCTATAGTTTCCAATTCATGGATGGTAGTACGGATGGAATTATGTCAGGTTCACTGAATCAAGTGTCTCATTATAGACAACTCCCTCTGTTTGTGAGAAACTTCTGGCTATAGATCTCTTTTGTATTTTTGGACACTTCTATCAGCTGCATGTTTGATCTTATAGATTTACTTGGAAGTTACCACAGACTTCCCTTATGCATCATTCTTTTAAGATATACTGGTATTCTTCTGTTATGGCATTTTTCCATACTTGTTCTCTTGTTGCCTCTCTAAGGCAAGGAGGCTCAACATCAATGAGGTGGCTCATGACTGAAGGTTAGCTCAAAAAATCTCTTTTGCTTTATCGGGATGTGCCTTGAGAGGCTTGTGTGTTTCTCTGCCTCTTGCAGAGTGAGTCTAGGTAGGTCTTTTATGCCCTACTGCAATATTTCTGGACATATCAACTGGAGCAACTGGATCAACTTGAATATTGTCTATCTCCCTCTGAGCTGCTGAAGGTGGAGAAGGTATTGTCTTACTGTCAATCTCCATCTGAGATTCTCTAGGTTTGTTGGATGGGTATCTCTTCTTTTAAAGACAACGTTTCTGCTTGTTCTCGCATAATNGTTGATAATAAAGGAAGCTTTGGAGGATCTATGGTGTGCATTGGGAGTCTTCTTGGTGCCATTCATTGTGTTCTTGTGAGGTGATATAACTACATTTCATTTCTTGCATTTTTGCATGTCCATGATATTATACTCATTGAATTCGATTTTCTGCAAGGAATCCAAATCCGCAATCAGAATCGACATGTGAGCCTTGGTGCTTGTTGATTTTTCAATAAGATAGGTTAAGCATGAAGTTCATTCCATTTTTAGCATTTAACCATAACCATAAATGTTGCAGCAATCAAGATCGCAAGAGGAAGCACCATGCACAAGAACACAAGAAGTATCCTGGGAAACCCTTCTCAACAAGGGAAGAAAACCTAGCCAAATCCTTTGCTATATTTCTCAAGAGAAAGACCTTCACCACCAAGATAAACCCTAGAACACAAGAGGGTGCTCAAACCCTAGAAGACTAGCGCCCAAGAGAGGTGTGCACTTTTCCCAAGGAAGTGTATTTGTGCTCTTCCGGTTCACTGTACTTTCTTCTCAATCTAAATCGGTATATCCTGCAAACTCAAGTTCTCATTGAAGGCATGTCTCAGTCCATATCCAATTGTGCCTCGGATATATCTTAATATATGTTTTGTTGTTATCTAGTGAGTCTATCTCGGTTGACTCATGAAATGACTAAGCACATTCATTGCATGGCATGAATCAAGTCCAGTGTTTAACCATATACATCATTGATCCAATCAGCTGTGGATCGATCTCGTCTGAATCATCATCGATCCATTATGGTGGATTTTGCATTCTGTCAGACTTGAACTTCTTTAATATTTTCAATGTATATCTTCCTTAACTCAGGAAAATCTCATTGGTCCTTTGTCATACTTCTTGTCTTAAGAAGGAGTGCATCAAGGATTACTTGTATCCAACAACAAGGCTTTCTCAATAAGTCATCAAAATCAGGCTCTCGTTATCAACACTGTAATGATATAGGTTTGGATCAACAACACTCTTGTTGAAGTCCAAACTCATCAAGAATTTATCTATAGTTTCCAATTCATGGATGGTAGTACGGATGGAATTATGTCAGGTTCACTGAATCAAGTGTCTCATTATAGACAACTCCCTCTGTTTGTGAGAAACTTCTGGCTATAGATCTCTTTTGTATTTTTGGACACTTCTATCAGCTGCATGTTTGATCTTATAGATTTACTTGGAAGTTACCACAGACTTCCCTTATGCATCATTCTTTTAAGATATACTGGTATTCTTCTGTTATGGCATTTTTCCATACTTGTTCTCTTGTTGCCTCTCTAAGGCAAGGAGGCTCAACATCAATGAGGTGGCTCATGACTGAAGGTTAGCTCAAAAAATCTCTTTTGCTTTATCGGGATGTGCCTTGAGAGGCTTGTGTGTTTCTCTGCCTCTTGCAGAGTGAGTCTAGGTAGGTCTTTTATGCCCTACTGCAATATTTCTGGACATATCAACTGGAGCAACTGGATCAACTTGAATATTGTCTATCTCCCTCTGAGCTGCTGAAGGTGGAGAAGGTATTGTCTTACTGTCAATCTCCATCTGAGATTCTCTAGGTTTGTTGGATGGGTATCTCTTCTTTTAAAGACAACGTTTCTGCTTGTTCTCGCATAATAATCAATTAAATATGGTTTGGACTCCCGTACCAGGGATAATGGTCCAAGTCTTTGAGGGCTCCCATACTAGGGATTTATTAAAAAATGCACTCAACTATAAAAATTGAAATCAATTGATTTACCTGGTTTGTAGTCATGCTTTGGTTTTTAGAGGAAGTACTTCTCTCCTCTCTTCTCTTCATTCTTTTGAGGTGGGTCTGGATCAATGTCAGTGGTGGAAGCATATTGTCTTCCCTTCTTCTTGGTTGGACAATTTCTTGCATAGTGTCCATAATTGTCACATCTGAAGCATTGAATTTCTGAAACATCTCTTCTTTGATAACCTGGGTTTGATGAAGACTTTTCACCTTTAAATGTTTGCCTGAAATTTCTTTTGAATTTTCCTCCTTTCTTTGTGTGAAGTGCAAGAGCATGATTTTCTTCCAAGGAATCTTCCACTTCTCTATTTGTGAGTCTAAGTTCTTCTTGAGTACAATCTGTCTATAGACGATCAAAGGTTGGTAGAGCTTCTCTTCCACTGATACTCTGAAGGAAAGGCTCCCACGATTTTCGAAGGTTCTGGAGAGTTGTTAAGACAAGTTCTCTATCAGACATGATTTCCCCGATGGTCTCTAGTTGTTCTTTAATCTCTTATATCTTCATAAAGAAGATGGGAACTGTGTCACCCTTCGTCATCTTGGTACTTTGAAGTTGGCTCTTTAAGGTAAGAGCTCTGAAGGTGTTGTCACTTTCAAACATTTCTTTTAAAGCTTCATACATGTCGTAGGCTGTCTTCAAGTTGGAAATACGAGGTAAGAGATGATCTCTTACTGAGTAGATGATTAATTTTCTTTCTTTGACATCTTCTTCCTTTCTTATCTTCTTTTCTACATCTGTAGTTGTGTTTGGTAGCGTTTTAGTAACCACATCCAAGAGGTCATCTTCTTCAAGGGTGACCTGAAGCCTTGATTTCTAGGAGCTGAAGTTGCTTGCTCCATCAAGCCTATCTTCTACTAAGGCTCCATTCTTCATTTGATTGGTTTCTTCAAATTCTCGCCAACTGGATTTTGAAAACCTAATGATTAGGTTGAATTAGTAATCTTGGATTAAGTTTGGACTTATGACTGCCAACAATCAACTTGATAGTGTCACATAGATGCTTGCTGATTCAAGAGAAACGTTTCTTCAGAAATCTAAGATTAATCTTCTGTAGGAAATTTCGGCACCCTAGAAACCCTAGGGCCAAAAATAAAAAATTCCCGGATTTCCACTTTGAGAGCTTCTGGAGATGCGCTGGAGGAGGCTGTACTCTTCTATACCAAGAATAGCCCCAACGTCCAAGTATTAAGGGCTGAATCACCAAAGAAAGGAGGGTAGTTCGGATTTTTCTGGAAACCCTAGGAGGGCCGTACGGTTCTGCAAAAGTGAGAGGAGACTTGGTAGATGCTTGTGCAATGGGTTCCATGTTGATTTTTCAATAAGCTAGGTTAAGCATGAAGTTCATTCCATTTTTAGCATTTAACCATAACCATAAATCTTGCAGCAACCAAGATCACAAGAAGAAGCACCGTGCACAAGAACACAAGAAGTATCNATCTCGTCTGAATCATCATCGATCCATTATGGTGGATTTTGCATTCTGTCAGACTTGAACTTCTTTAATATTTTCAATGTATATCTTCCTTAACTCAGGAAAATCTCATTGGTCCTTTGTCATACTTCTTGTCTTAAGAAGGAGTGCATCAAGGATTACTTGTATCCAACAACAAGGCTTTCTCAATAAGTCATCAAAATCAGGCTCTCGTTATCAACACTGTAATGATATAGGTTTGGATCAACAACACTCTTGTTGAAGTCCAAACTCATCAAGAATTTATCTATAGTTTCCAATTCATGGATGGTAGTACGGATGGAATTATGTCAGGTTCACTGAATCAAGTGTCTCATTATAGACAACTCCCTCTGTTTGTGAGAAACTTCTGGCTATAGATCTCTTTTGTATTTTTGGACACTTCTATCAGCTGCATGTTTGATCTTATAGATTTACTTGGAAGTTACCACAGACTTCCCTTATGCATCATTCTTTTAAGATATACTGGTATTCTTCTGTTATGGCATTTTTCCATACTTGTTCTCTTGTTGCCTCTCTAAGGCAAGGAGGCTCAACATCAATGAGGTGGCTCATGACTGAAGGTTAGCTCAAAAAATCTCTTTTGCTTTATCGGGATGTGCCTTGAGAGGCTTGTGTGTTTCTCTGCCTCTTGCAGAGTGAGTCTAGGTAGGTCTTTTATGCCCTACTGCAATATTTCTGGACATATCAACTGGAGCAACTGGATCAACTTGAATATTGTCTATCTCCCTCTGAGCTGCTGAAGGTGGAGAAGGTATTGTCTTACTGTCAATCTCCATCTGAGATTCTCTAGGTTTGTTGGATGGGTATCTCTTCTTTTAAAGACAACGTTTCTGCTTGTTCTCGCATAATTATCAATTAAATATGGTTTGGACTCCCGTACCAGGGATAATGGTCCAAGTCTTTGAGGGCTCCCATACTAGGGATTTATTAAAAAATGCACTCAACTATAAAAATTGAAATCAATTGATTTACCTGGTTTGTAGTCATGCTTTAGTTTTTAGAGGAATTACTTCTCTCCTCTCTTCTCTTCATTCTTTTGAGGTGGGTCTGGATCAATGTCAGTGGTGGAAGCATATTGTCTTCCCTTCTTCTTGGTTGGACAGTTTCTTGCATAGTGTCCATAATTGTCACATCTGAAGCATTGAATTTCTGAAACATCTCTTCTTTGATAACCTGGGTTTGATGAAAACTTTTCACCTTTAAATGTTTGCCTGAAATTTCTTTTGAATTTTCCTCCTTTCTTTGTGTGAAGTGCAAGAGCATGATTTTCTTCCGAGGAATCTTCCACTTCTCTATTTGTGAGTCTAAGTTCTTCTTGAGTACAATCTGTCTATAGACGATCAAAGGTTGGTAGAGCTTCTCTTCCACTGATACTCTGAAGGAAAGGCTCCCACGATTTTCGAAGGTTCTGGAGAGTTGTTAAGACAAGTTCTCTATCAGACATGATTTCCCCGATGGTCTCTAGTTGTTCTTTAATCTCTTATATCTTCATAAAGAAGATGGGAACTGTGTCACCCTTCGTCATCTTGGTACTTTGAAGTTGGCTCTTTAAGGTAAGAGCTCTGAAGGTGTTGTCACTTTCAAACATTTCTTTTAAAGCTTCATACATGTCGTAGGCTGTCTTCAAGTTGGAAATACGAGGTAAGAGATGATCTCTTACTGAGTAGATGATTAATTTTCTTTCTTTGACATCTTCTTCCTTTCTTATCTTCTTTTCTACATCTGTAGTTGTGTTTGGTAGCGTTTTAGTAACCACATCCAAGAGGTCATCTTCTTCAAGGGTGACCTGAAGCCTTGATTTCTAGGAGCTGAAGTTGCTTGCTCCATCAAGCCTATCTTCTACTAAGGCTCCATTCTTCATTTGATTGGTTTCTTCAAATTCTCGCCAACTGGATTTTGAAAACCTAATGATTAGGTTGAATTAGTAATCTTGGATTAAGTTTGGACTTATGACTGCCAACAATCAACTTGATAGTGTCACATAGATGCTTGCTGATTCAAGAGAAACGTTTCTTCAGAAATCTAAGATTAATCTTCTGTAGGAAATTTCGGCACCCTAGAAACCCTAGGGCCAAAAATAAAAAATTCCCGGATTTCCACTTTGAGAGCTTCTGGAGATGCGCTGGAGGAGGCTGTACTCTTCTATACCAAGAATAGCCCCAACGTCCAAGTATTAAGGGCTGAATCACCAAAGAAAGGAGGGTAGTTCGGATTTTTCTGGAAACCCTAGGAGGGCCGTACGGTTCTGCAAAAGTGAGAGGAGACTTGGTAGATGCTTGTGCAATGGGTTCCATGTTGATTTTTCAATAAGCTAGGTTAAGCATGAAGTTCATTCCATTTTTAGCATTTAACCATAACCATAAATCTTGCAGCAACCAAGATCACAAGAAGAAGCACCGTGCACAAGAACACAAGAAGTATCCTGGGAAACCCTTCTCAACAAGGGAAGAAAACCCAACCAAATCCTTTGCTATATTCCTCAAGAGAAAGACCTTCACCACCAAGATAAACCCTAGCACACAACAGGGTGCTCAAACCCTAGAAGACTAGCACCCAAGAGAGGTGCACACTTTTCCCAAGGAAGTGTACTTGCTGAAATTTCCAAACTCACATGAAAGATATATTTCCTCAATGGGGAATTTACCTTTACTTATACTAACCTTAACTTGTCAACATAAGTGTCTATTGGCACAATAGGGCCAACCTCACTAGCTTATAATATAATTAATATTAACCAGATTAATTATCTTTTACATTAATTACTGGTCACATTAAGGTAGGGCCGACCTGTACCCTGTACATTACAATTTAGGGTTACAGGCAGGTCTGACTCTTGAACAATATAGCAAGGGATCTTGTACACCCACTAGTGCTCATCCACTAGGGGCACATCCATAGGGATGTCCATATCTCTGTCTCACTGCATTACATAGAAGAACCAGTTCTTCACACGTTCACCTGTGCTCGTCCACAAGCACGTCCACTCAACAGATCTTTCTCACTGCCTCACACCGGAGAGTCATCTGGAGTTTCTCGTCAACTCTGCTGCTCAGAGGAGGCTAATACATCATCTTCATTTCTGTTCTCATGACGATGCACCCGACACTTTGGGATTTCACACGTTCACCTTGTGCTCAGCCATAGGCACGTCTAACTCAACAAATCGACTTTCCCATTGGATAATCAACTGGACTTCTCAACTCTCTGAATGGAGGAGGTCATCTCTACGTTCCAGCTCTGTCTCAGGTAGGAACCACATACCCTCTTCAGGCGTTGTCTCTCAGGTTTGTAAGCTGGAGAATATCTTCACATGGCTGCAATGATCCACATCTCATAGGTTTGTAAGCTTGAGAATGTCTCACATAGCTGCAATCATCAACAATGCTCAACCTGCTAAAAATAGAAAATCGTTCGAATACCCTTGACTTTAAAGTTTATACTCATTGATCTCGTCTTTCCACAAGGGATCCAAATATGCGATCAAAACTGACATGCGACCCCTGGTGCTCAACTTGCTAAAAATAGTAAATTGGGGCACATCATCCCGTAAAAGATCCAAAAGACTCTGGATATCTCAAGGATCAATATCGCGCTCTCATAATCTGAATCTAGGTCTTGGAGCAAAACCTGCTAAAAATAGAAAGTTCTTGCATTTTTCCCGGAAAAGTGTCATCGGGTCTAGAATCCTGCGAGGACTCATACTATATGCTTAGAATTGCCTCAAAATGTCAAGAGACCCACTCAAACCGTGTCTCCTAAAAATTAGCAACACCTACATCTCTTTCAAAATGCATGGAAACTAAGTCATCTCTGACTTTGAACTAAGCAACCATGTACTGACCATGTACCTGCCTCATGTGGGAACCAACCTCTTGCTCAACATAAGTGCTAAACTCTGGGAAAATCTCAGTATGCCAACCAAAATGCTGCATGTTGGCTCTTAACTCTCAAGACTTTCAAGGGGGAAAATCTAGGGGTTAACACAGTTGAAATTGGGTAAATTTGTATATAACTGTGGAAACAATAGACCAGACTTGAGGTGCAGTAAAATCTAAAAATGAAACCCTCTAACTGCTGGTCCTTGTTTCCGGCAATTGATCTACCGCTGTAAACCCTCGAGGATCTCAATCAGAGATCAGCTCTGATACCATGTGAATTTTCCAAAAGCCCTAGATGACTGCTGTACTATGTGTCTCTTAATTAAATAAATCAGATATGAACTTATTTAATCACGTAAATGAATATTTCAATCACACATATAGCTGGAAAATGAATGGCGGAAGCAATAAATGAATAACACACATACACAGTGATTTTCCCCTTCAAATCAGCTTATCATTCCCATGATCAAAACTTACAAGGTACCTCCACAGTCTGCTGTAACTTAGCAGCTGTACGGTAAACAACACACTACAGAACAGAGAAGTATAACCTGCTGAAATAGAAGTATGGCTCTGCTGAAGAAAGAAGGGATAAGCTATTGCTATTCCCTCTTGGTGTTTGCTACAGCGTATCAACACTTTCTCCTCTCAGATGCACTCTCTTTCTCTTGGTCTCCGCCTCTCTCAAGTGTTCCCATGTGTGTTCCAACTTCTCCCATCTTGTCCTATTTATGCTTTGAGAGAGTTAACTAATCTCATTAATCCTAGTGACTAATTTCCCAAATCTTAGCAACTAATCTCATTAATCCTAGCAACTATTTTATCTAAAAAATGAGGTGTACGGCTAAGATTAAAACAAATCTAACTCACTAATATTCTAGAATATTTCATTTAGATTTCCAAGACTAGGAGAACATGGGAAATTTGACTTTCACTTTTATTTATTTACGTGAAATTACAAGATGGTATTATTTTCCACTTTTCCCAAGTGGTCACTAAGAAGTCGTCTCGAACTACTTCTCACATGTTCACACCTAACCTGTGCAAGAAGCTCCTGCTCGAGCTACATTTCTCAACATTTGTAACCTTGTTGGCCAAAATTTGGCTCAACAGAGGGTATGGCCCTGTCATCCCATGGATGTGAGATGTCTACCAGCCAAGCAGGGAGATGTCGGTTGTCTCACAGGTCTGACTTCTTTCGCTCCCATGAGTGGGGAACGTGCATGGTGCTTAGCGCCTCCAATCACCAAGATAGGCTGGAAAAAGAGGTGATGAGTGTAGTAGTGCAGGTTCTGGAAAGATCTCACAATGTCTCTTGTCTGTGTGTGATCGCCTTGCGTATGTATAGAGTTAGACATGTCTGATCTGGATTGCAGAAGAAAGTAGCAAGAGCACTGCCAGAGTTCCAAAAGAAGAAGTGGAACCTCTTCTGAATATCATAGTATATTGGACATCTCAAAACAAGTGCCGTATGGGATGCAGAGGATTTAAATGGAGGTCCCTTGGCAGACTGTAATAGCTTCTTATGTCTGTTTCCCTGCTATTTTTTGTCCATGTAATTATGCAAATGGATCTCTATTAGAGTGCTGGTTTTCTATTTGTAGGTAGGTCTTCAGATCTTATCAGAAAGACTTACTGCAAAAGGATCTAGTCTTCTAGACGATTTATTTTTCAATTGCAAATTTTCTTTCAAGTTTAATAATGGAGTCTGGATTTAACAACCTTACCTGTTGTTACGTTTGAGGTTTTATTAGACAGAGGAGCATCTAATATTGATTTCCCTGAAAATGATTATAGTAACTTCACTAATTGTTTTTCATTAAATGAACATTAAATTGAAGTTTTTACATTAATAATGCATCTTACGGTATTTTCAATACTGATTTAAGATGCCACAAACTTAAATGATGACTCAAGTCTGTTATCGTGCTGTAGATTGGAAATATCACAAGAAAAGTTTCTGGCAAACTTTTGGTGGTGTTGGGACCGGTTGAAGGTATTTCTTTCGAAACTGTCTGCCATATGCCATGTCATATAGTCTTTCAAGCTTTTATTCATCTGCATTGAGGAGTAAAAGATGTGTTTTCTTTCTTTGTACTCTAGCATTTTTTGTCCTGATTATCATTTGTAATACTCTACAGTACAAAATTTGATTGTATTAAATGGAATAGTACCAATGTATTATTATGTGGGTTATACTAAGATACATGTGAAAATCTAACTGGTTGCATCAAATTTTGTTTGTCTATACTATATAGTCCCATGGCCACTAATTGTATTTTTAATCAAAGTAATGTAAATAATGGACGTTCCTTGTTGAAATTACGAAGCAATTTGTTGCACCGAGAGAAGCCAGGGGCATTTTACAACACAGTATTGAAGAGATTGTAACGTCTATCCCATTTGTCCGTCCATATGTTGGCTATATATATATATAAACTCCATTTTAACTCGGGATATTTTAAGCATGAAGAGATTTCCATTTCTTTCTTTTTTTAATGCCACTCGGTGCTTAATAGATCCTCAGTTAAAATGGATCTACGTTGGTATGCTAGACCCCAGTTTCTTTTTCCATGTAAAAAATCGTCATTTCTGTTCAGGTAGAACAGAAATCACATCCATAATGTGCTAACACTCTTATAAAGCAACAGATAAGAAGGATAACAAATCTCCTTTCTTCCTCATCTCTTCGGATACCTTAAGAAAAACCAGCTATCAGCTCAAACAAGATCATTTCTGATCTAAAAAAACCTGCCATTATCTCCCACAGAGGGTAAAAGTCAATACTTAAAACAGGTCAAAACTGCCACTTATACCATCTTTTGAGAGAACAATTTACAGTTCTAATGTCTCATAACAAACAGAAACACAGCAAAATATCATGAAGAAACAAAACAAAACCACATCATGATTTCCCTTGGACAGTTTCAGGAATAATTCTCTTCACATACATATGAAGACCCTTCTCTAATAGCTTCAAGATTCACCCTTCCTTCCACCATCTGATGACCCTCTTTGGATAACTTGTTAGCGTCAGAATTCTGTTCTTGGAATACATGATCGAAAGAAATCAGATCAAAGTTACTTGCCATTATTTTAACTTGATCACCCTAGTTTTTGAGATGGATATTCAGCAATTCCCTGTGCCTTTCATCCAATTAATCACTAAAAGTGAGTCTTCATAAATTTGAATAGCCCTAACATATTAGCAAGCGATGGCTCCTTCAGTGCCGGAGCACATCCTCCAGGCACCTATAGTCGATACATTTCTTTCGGGTTCCGGAGAGTGTTCCTCTCTTCTCTGGGACTTCCAGCTTTGTATCTTTTTGTTTCTTCAAGGATATATTTTAGATTCCAAGTCTTTGACCTCAGAGGATAGATATGCTTTTATAGGAGCTGCACTCGCACTCCCACTATGTAGTGTTTCTGATGTTGTGATGTACCTAACAGTTCCTTTGACCTATTTATGGTCACTTGTTGGACTTTAATAAAATTATCTTATCTTATTTTACCTAACATTTTTTTCCATTGCTACTTTAAGCAGCAGTCTCAAAGCCATTAATTCTGCAAAGTTATTGGACCCCACCCCTAAAGCTCCCTTGAGCTTTATTATAGGATTCTGAGAGAAATAAAGCACATCCCACGTTGCTGCTGTCCCAAGGTCCTTGACTAGAGCCATCAAAAAACCCCATACGCCTGCTCCTTGTTGGTTCTCAATGCTAGAGCCCAGTTTATTATGCATAAAAATAAATTATGAAATGCACAAGAAGTTTATATAAAGTTAATGGATAAATCTTTTGGCGAAAAATAAAAAGGCTTCATTAAGGTAAGAATCTTGTCTAAAGGTACTGTGTAAGTCAGTCTTTCAATGGTTGAAAGCCTCACCAGAATGCTGCAGTGGCTTCTTCGCTAGACACTATGGAAAAGGCCATATCCATTACCATAAAGGTGGAGAAATCCAAGTCAAATGGAGGAGTGATCTCTCCATGATCAAAGGAAAGTAAGGATGGTAATAGGCATCTACACCTTGTAGAAAAACTCGTCAGAATTTCTCCTGAAAATCATACATATTTGAAAAAGGTAAAAGTAATTAAAATGCTATGTATATATACGAAATTATTTGAAGATATTATCCCAAAAATCCACAAATAAATCAGGGGCAGAGCCAGCAAAGAGGGGTGTTTGTAGTCTGTAAGGCAAGTGTCCAAGAAAATCCCCTTAAAAGTTAGGTGCTAAACATTTTGGTACATTTTAGCCGGCTGAATTTTTCATTATTAGAGGGATGATAAATGGTGTTGAGTCTACATTCTTGGGGATCTAGGATGTACTCACAATTTCTTGTATGAAAAATTTGAGGAATAGCTAACAAACAAGTTCAAGAGGCTCTGTATGCATAAAATGTCATGGAATCAAATTGAATGTTTATTCAAGTCCACTAATAACCAAAAATGGGTAATGGCATTGTAATGAAATACATATAATACCAAGTCCATGGGAGACTGCCCAGCATCTCCTATATGAAATGACAGAAAAGGTGAGATGAGTGTTACCCAGTAATATTGCATGAGGTTACCTCTTGCCACTTTTTTGAGCTGTTGGCAGTTGGGGACCTATTTGTAGCAGGCTGAGTTGAAGGGGTTGATGGCATGTAATGCCGTACCTGATGATGTATAGTCCCTTTGGTTGTGAGAATGGCTAACCCCCTCTTCTGTTAGGAATGCCACCTCTATTGTCATGCGATACATGTTCATGGCAGTAAGGCAAACCTGTTCCAGGAGCTTCTCTCTCAAGGCTGCAGCTTTAAAGGAGATGAAGAAATACATTGAAATTTGAGAGTCAAGTCTGCCAAAGATTTGGAGTCACAGGAATCAAAGCCCTGAAAAAAATGCATTACATAATTGTAATCTCAAAGGACGTCGTGGCCATTTGAACAGAGGTTTGCAGGGATTTAGGACACATGGCAAGCTGGAGAGTCCCCTTGAGCTTTTCAGAAAAGTTTGTGGAAATGATGTGTGTCCAGATTGTGGTTCTCCTGAACTAGACTGGGCCTCACTGGAAAAGGAATTTTTACATTGCATTAAATGTTCAGGTGTTCATTCAACATTGTAACCTTGGTATACGTATATAAAACAAAGTTCTAAAAGTCGTATTGGTGAAAAAATCGCCGGGGGTCCAGAAAACATCGTTTTGGATTTATCGCGAAAACATCGGCAAACTTAAAAAAATACAAAAATATTCATCTTTTTTAATTTTTGAAACATTTAAAGCAACAATAACATCAAATAGACAAATTGCCACATGAATATGGAAAACAAACTGATATATAAGATATATAAGATGTCTAGTGACACATCACACATAAAAAATGAATCATGTCTTGAATCTTGATTCCTGAGTGATTAAAAAATATAATAAATGTATCTCATGATCGTCATCATGAGTCATGAGTCATCTACAATGAAATCAAGTAAATAAACTATCGATTCCCTCTGGATCTACCCCTTTTACGGGCAAAGGTAATTGCTGCAGAAAGTGCTTTTCCTCTAGCACTAGGAGTAGGTACCCTTGAGGCTTATGCACCTCGAACTGGAGTCGAACGTCCTTTAGAAGAACTAGAAGACCCTCGAGACTGATGTCCTCTAGAAGAAGGTAGAGGAGGTAGATTGCTAGTGCTACCACTGGGTCTATCTCCCTTTGACTGTGACCGTGGCTCTATTGGTGGCACACTCACAGACTCGACATGAAATTGAATATCCTCTGGAACATCCTAATCCAACTCCTTAGAGATACCATGATTATCATCACTATCCTCCTCTAGCCAATCAAGGGCGGTCTCTGTTGCCGTCCTAATACACACTTGCAAACGTGAGCTAAGTCCGA
>JZKD02S1672730.1:6904-31616 GCA_000966675.3 Picea glauca
TCGCCAACTCCTAAGCATGAGACAAATGGTAAACAACAACTTGCACGAGAGTAGTTTGATTAGTCAAGTAGGTTGTAATGAAAATTTAATCCTCGATTACTGAAAGTGAATATTAGATATTATTTAAGTACAAAACATTCCTTAGATTAAGGATTTGTTGCCAAAATTTAGGTACCTATGCCACCGTGTGAAAGAAAATAGATTCACTTCCCCCTTTACCCTTATTCAGAAATTAAAACCTGAAAATTTCAGTGCAAAATGATTACTCAAGCACTAGATTTACTTGTGCCAATTACTTTTTAAGTGGAAATTTAAACCCTTATGAACATAAATATTTGAATTTAGCATAAGCCCCAAGGAATATATATATATATATATATATATAGTTAGAGTTTTCCATTTAAGATGCTTGATGAGTGAAACATATATGTATAACCTGAAATCACCTTTCTGTATAACCCATTGTAAATTGAATTGGCATGCCTAACTTTGAATTTCATTTACATGATATTAATATGTAAAGATATTATTGAAATCAATATGGACCCCTTAAATTTGGTAAATTCAAATAACTTCAAAATTATTTAAAAGAGAAAATCAAAACTATCAATGCACATATCTAATATTTAAAAAATAAACAAAAAACTCAGGACTACATATATCTAATATAAGGCACAAGACAATTCTTTCACCTATTCATATGTCATATCCCATGAAGAAGAACCAGTGTATGCCAGGTAGTGTATTCTCCTTATTGTTGTCAACCTTGTTGATGTCAAGTGGAAGCCAACCCTGATCCCGATAAATAAGAACCATAAAGCCCTTCGAGAAGAAGATCCAATTGTAGTTGAACCCATTGATCAATTGAAATGGCAACAGAAAAGACTTGTTTACATAGGGCACCAAATGACACAACTCCTTCGGTAACCAATAGCTTGACCCAGTGCCCATTCTAGTCCCACATGAGGCCCCGCTAGACTAGATAGGATCTTGAGTTGATGGAGGTTGGCTCAAACATAAGGAGGTGAAAAAAATTATTTCCGAAGAGATCCATGTTGACGAAATGGATGGGCCATAGGCCTACCATCTATGGATCTCGATATGAAAGCATGATTCGCTCAAGAAAGCTTCATTCTGGTGATTTCTTCAATTGGCTTTCAGTCATATGGAAGTTCCCTGTGTATTGTATTGAACAGAACAAGCGGTCTGTTTGGAGTCAAAAGTGTGAATGTACCTCTTTGGAGGCTTTCAGGTTCTCCATTGGCTACTCACTTGCCTTTATCGAGATCGAGTTGACCCGGTCCCAACGTTAGGGGAAAAGGTAGGAGCACAGCTAGGGGCAGGTGAAGCACTTTAGTCACCTTGCCTGTAGTGCAACCACATCACCGCAGGGTACAAGTTCTTGTAGTATTACATACCCGCCGTTTCTTAAACCATTCCCAAGGGTTCAAAAACTTCGTCTCATCAGGGTTCAAAAGCCCATTGTAAATTGAATTGGCATGCCTAACTTTGAATTTCATTTACATTATATTGATATGTAAAGATATTATTGAACTCAATATGGACCCCTTAAATTTGGTATATTCAAATAACTTCAAAATTATTAAAAAAAGAAAGTCAAAACTATCAAGGCACATATCTAATATTTAAAAAATAAACAAAAAGACTCGATTGAAAGAATGAAAATGTAATAAAGGTGGACCAAGAGAAATAAGTTGCATGAGGTGCACACAAGAGAAGGGTGTTACGAATATGTGCAAATGCACTTCATGTTGTGCAACATTCCATTGAGCTATAAAAATCTTAGGCTAAGGGATTATTGGATGAAGCTAAAATAGAATTGCATTATCTTATCTTTAACTTTCAAAATGATTATGTATCCACTTATATTTTGATGCAGGAGCATCACTCTACCTCAGTAAAGCGCCAACATTCCATGACATTAGTGTGCATTTCAGAGAGGGAGAGGCACAAACCCTCCCATTTTTAAATTTGAAATCTAATCCCATACAGATTCATGCTATAAGGTCGAGTGAAGACCAAGCCATGTCTTTGTACAGGCAGAAGTTAAGCTTGCCTTTAATGGCTGACAGGTTGATGGCTCTAGGTTCAATTCAGACTAGATGGCCATTTATGAAACTTCAATGTAATAGATGAGGTTAGGTGAAGAGGATAAGATCGTAGAGCCCTCTTTTGTAAAAGAGGGAGAGATCTTTGTAGAGAGGTCTTAGAAGCAGAACTCAGGATAGAGTTAGGATAGGGGGTAGAATAGTTCTTGGAGAGAGCTTGAGAGAACTGGGACTCTGTTGCAGTCTAGTTTTTGTAAACATTTGTATAGACACACAGAGATAATAGAAAAGTAGTTTTTCCTGCATATAGTGTGTTTATGTATTTGTGTTTATTGTTATGCTTTTATATGTTATTCATGTTTTGAATGTATATACTGGTGAAGTACTGTATAAGTTTCAATTGTTCTCGTTTTTGAGTTTTGAGTGCAAGGAGTGCACATTTTCCACAAGGAGTGCGTTGACAGAGGTGAGTTAACCTCAGAGAAGCTCAAGAGAGATATCGTTGAACCTTCATCCACATAAGTGCACAGGAAGAACTTTGTGTTGAGTTCAGATAGAAACAGAGTTATTGAGAACACTGTAGAGCTCTACTAGGTGGGCATCGAGTGAGTGCAAGTGTGCTCAGAGGGAAATATTTGTTGAATCAAGGGAGAAGAGTACTAGAGGAAGATACTCATAGAGTTTTTGAACACTATGTAGAAAACGCTCAGCAAGGTGTTCTTTGAGTAGGAGGTTTCGAGGAGGCCACAAAGTTTTCCTTTGAAAGGAAAAAGAATGGCCAAGACCCTTGGGAGATTGAGAAATCAAAAGTCTCAAAAGAGATAATGCAAGGAATGCATGGGATATAAACTTATTTTAATTCCTAAAGCTCAAGAGATATAGTTTTTTAAGAAGCGCAGATGAGACCCAAAGTCATTAGTCTCGCAAGAGAAAGATCAAAGGTTGAGGCCTTTGACACTTAGGAATTCTTCCAAGTCGGGAGAAATTTCAAGCTCATGAGGAGGAGAGACAGTAGTTGTTAGATCAGCTGCAGAGGAAGAGATTTAGACCGTCCAACCTACGTCCAAACCCTAGAAGAAGAGCACATAGGAGGAAACAGATCTCAACCGTGGATCTAAGGTAAAGTGCACGAGCTTTAACTTTTGGGTGCATAGGGAAGTGGACTTGTCAAAGTCCTGAAGTCCTGAAGTGAATTGGGATCGTCCATTGTCAAGGAGGATAGGTGGTGTAAGATCCACAACTTCAGAAGTTTGTGGACAAGGATGTCTCAGAAACAGCCAAAGTAAATCTTGGCCATTGATCGCTAGGAGGGGTACGTGCCAAGAGGTCGAAGTTTCAGGTGAAATCACTCCGGAAGGAACGCATGTGTAGGAGTTTGAAACTCCCAAAGACCGAAGAGACGAAGACCCGAAGATCCGAAAAGTCGAAGTGTCGAAGAGAAGAAGCGTCGAAGATCTGAAGCGCTGAAGAGCCGAAGCGTCGAAGAGCTGAAGAGACGAAGAGAATCTGGACTATTAGATCCAAAAAGGGTACGTGGTGATAGATCGTCAAATCCGAGAGAAAAAGTGAAGGAGAAGTTGGAGATTGAGATCATTGAAGCCCGAACAAATGAAGTAGCAGGGAGCCATTGATCTAGGTTGGACATGTGTCACTAGATCGTGAACTTCGAAGGATCATACTCCGGGATTTAGGAGAAATTGTGTTTTAGAATATATCGAAGCGTCGAAGCCTGAAGCATTTAGGGTCATAGATCCCAAAGGAAAGAATGTGGATCGTTGATCTAAGAGGGGGATGCATGAAGGACTAAGATTCAATCCATTGGATAGTCGTTGGATCAAGGAGGACAGATGTTAGAGGATCCGACACTCCGAAGGTTTGTGGTTGTTGATATTTGAAATCGTCGAAGGCCAAAGTCCTGAAGCAGACGATAACCGTTGATTTGGAAGTGGACGCGTGGCACCAAATCTAGGACTCAGGAGGAAAGCAGAGGGAGAAAAGTCCGAAGACCCAAAGAAGATCTCGATCGTTGAGTGAGAACGGAGTCATAGGACCTTTGAGCTGGTTGAGGAGGCAAAAGCCCCAAAGCAGAGGCAGAGCCATTGATTGGGGAGAATACGTGTCAACAGATCTTCCACTTCGAAATATTTCCATATAGGAAACACAAAGTTTGAGAAATGAAAATCCCGAAGGCTAGACGCATGGAGGAAATCGTAGCTGCACATCTACAGTGACAAGTGTCAGCAGATCTTCCACTCCAAAAGATAGCTACTAAGGAGGAAGAGATAATTTGAGGATTGAGATTCCTGAAGGCTGGATTCACAAAGGTGATCCTGGCCACATATTTAAAAGGACAGGTGTCGAAAGATCTTCCACTTCGGAAGATTGCCACACGGAGGAAAGCAAAGTTTGAGAATTGAAACTCCCGAAGCTCGAAAGGAGAAATCAACATTAGCCGTTGATTTGGAAGGGAGCTACGTGTCAATAGATCATGGGGATTTGGGATCACGTGTGGAAGTAGAGAAGAAGGGAGGAAAAGGAGATTCGATAGCAGCCGTTGATCTAGAGGCAGGGCCGAAATAAAGAGATCGACGGTTAGGAAGGATTCTGGGGCCAAAAATTGCTCGGAGGATAAAAATCTGAGGGCGGGCCACAATTTAAACGATGATTTTAACAAAGGGATGCGTGGAAGTTGGAGATAGATTGCGGAGTGAAAATAAGTTTGTTCTAAAACCACTCTTTCCCATGCCCGCAATCGCATATTTTCATAAGGTCACAACCTAGGGCCATATGTAGGAAGGGGCTACTGAAAAGGATCTAGCACCCGCAAAGTGAAGAACGCTAGAGCGCACAGACAGAGGGTGTGGGTATCACAGGACCTACACCTAAAGGAAGAAAATGGGCCTGTGTATAATATTTTTGGGCTCAAACGGGAGCCCGAAGGGTTGATCCGACTCAAAAGAAAGAAAGATCCTAGACTGGGAGGTCGTAGAACCCCAGGAGGGGAGGGGGGTTGCATCAGGTGGTATGAGAGCTTGAATTTTTGTTTGTAGGTTTCAGGCAAAAGAGAAAGAGGAGAAGGCCAATTTTGTTTGTAGACAATAGACAAGAGGGAAATGGTAAAAGGAGATAATGTGGTAATAGATGATATTAGAGGTTCAAGTTTTCCTGTAGATAGTAGGTGAAGGAAGCAGAGTATTGATGCTCTGTGAGAAGGTTGTTTCATGTGCGTAGTAGAAAAAAAATTAATTAAATAGCCAGGTGAGTTGTGAGAGAATATGGATATGCTCTCAGATGTAGAGTGATCCATAGGCTTTCCAGGAGGGCAGGTAGAAGATGGAAATGGCTACTGAAGGCCATGAGCATGGTCAAAGAGAAGGCCACAAGAAGAAATGCAATCCAGAGATGGATCTAGAGCTCAATGAGATAAGAGCAAGGATGGAACAACTAGAATTTAGGATGCAACAAGAGGCAAAGATACACTGGAGGTGCGAATGTACTCTAAACAGGAAGGCAAAATGGCTTGTTCAAAATTTGTTGGCCAGAAAGAAACAACAAGAGTTGAGAAGGTGGCTGAGGTAATTAGAAAACCTCAATGACACAAAGAAGGAACTGATTCACATCTGTGAACCAGAAATTGGGAGACACCTCAGTGATGAGGAGGAGGTGAGATCAGATAAAGATCTCATAAGCTTCCAGGTGGGCAGAAGAGAAATCCCAAATTTCCAGGTGGGAAGGGGGAAAGAAATGAGACTGTCTTAAATTCTTAAGAGCTCAGAAGTGGGTTCAGGTGAGCAAGGAGTGCTAATGGATGAAGATTCATGTGGGTTTGCAGACCATATGAATGAATATGATGAAAAGTTAGAAACTTCCACCATCAAAGAAGAAGATCATATGAGCATTCTGATTATTGGAGGGATCAAGGAATTCCTGCCAAACAACCAAGTAGAGGCCAGTGCACATGATGAAAGTGCAACAGAAGAATAAATACATCTAGCATAAACTTTCAAAGAGGAAGAAATGGAGCAAACACTGATGTCTAACCTAGTAGAAGTAGAAGAGCATTCAGCAGAATTGCTCAAAATTTTCAGCCAGGAAGTTGAAAAGGAGATGATTGCAACACTGGAGCCTACAGTAGAAGGGGAAGTAGACAACACAGATTTTTCTTATCTGTATGTATAACTAGAAGCCCTAGAGAGAAGAGTAATGGTGCAAAGCCAACACATCCAACAAATCAGGTTGGAGACAGATGGAGGAGCATACCAGCCTAAGGAACAACTGGAAGAAGTTGGACTTGAACCAACGTGAGAGGAGCTGACAAAAGAAGGTAATTTGTAAGAGGAAGAAGTTGAGAAAAAACTCAGTGATGAGATTGCAGAACTGAAGTTTGCAGAAGAATGCCAACTTAGTGCCACCAAGGGAGATGAAGACAGCATCGGAGATCAAGTAGATCTTCCCATTGATAAGTATGGAAAGGAAGAAGTGCAGTAGAGAATACAGCATAAGAAGAGACAACCACTAGATCAGTTGGATAGGGTGATAGAGGAGATAAGAAGGCTGATGTTGAGGTCAGCAGAAGCAGTCAACAAAGGGAAGATGAACAGGGGAGAACCTATAACAACAGTAGGGAAGAAGGAGAAGAAGAAACATAAACAACATCAACAATGACATAGTTGGAGAGGCGCAAGAGGACAACTCCAAGGAAGAGTTTGGGATCCAGGAGGATTTCAATGCTGGGGAAGAGGAGCTCATGAGCAGGAGCTCATGAGTGGGAGCTCATGATTTTCCCAACAGTGGAGTATGATGCAGGAGCATCACTCCACCTCAATAACACACCAACATTCCAACACATCAGTGCACATTTGAGAGAGGGAGAGGCACCAACCCTCCCATTTTTAAATTTGAAATCTAATCCCATACGGGTTCATGTTGTAAGGTCAAGTGAAGACCAAGCCATGTCTTTGTACAGGCAGAAGTTAAGGTCACCTTTAATGGCTGATAGGTTGATGGCTCTAGGTTCAATTCAAACTAGATGGCCATTTATGAGACTTCAATGTAATATATGAGGTTAGGTGAAGAGGATAGAGAGATCTTTGTAGAGAGGTCTTAGAAGCAAAAATCAGGATAGGGTTAGGATAGGGGGTAGAATAGTTCTTGGAGAGAGCTTGAGAGAACTGGGACTCTGTTGCAGTCCAGTTTTTGTAAACATCTGTATAGACACACAGAGATAACAAAAAAACATTTTTTACTACATATAGTGTGTTTATGTATTTGTGTTTATTTTTATGCTTTTATATGTCATTCATGTTTTGAATGTATGAACTGGTGAAGTACTATATAAGTTTCAATTGTTTCTCGTTTTTTAGTTCCGAGTGCAAGGAGTGCAAATTTTCCGCAAGGAGTGTGTTGACAAAGGTGAGTTAACCTCAGAGAAGCTCAAGAGAGATATCGTTGAACCTTCATCAACAGAAGTGCAAGGAGTGCACAGGAAGAACTCTGTGTTGAGTTTAAATAAAAGCAAAGTTATTGAGAACTCTGTAGAGTTCTGTCAGGTGGGCATAGAGTGGGTGCAAGTGTGCATAGAGGGAACTCTTTGATTAATCCAGGGAGAAGAGTATCAGAGGAAGATACTCATAGAGCTGTTGAACACTCTGCAGAAAACTCTTAGCAAGGTGTGCTTTGAGCAGGAGGTTTCCAGGAGGGAATGAAGTTTTCCTTTGAAAGGAAACAAAAGGGTCGAGACCCTTAGGAGATTGAGAAATCAAAAATCTCAGAAGAGATAACGCAAGGAGTGTGTGGGAGACAGACTTATTCTAAGTCCTAAAGCTCAGGAGAGATAGTGTTTTAAGAAGTGCAAACGAGACCCAAAGTCATCGAGCTCACATGAGAAGGATCAAAGGTCAAGGCCTTTGACACTTAGGAATTCTTACAAGTACGAAGAAATTTCAAGCTCGGGAGGAGGAGTGACAACATTCGTTAGATCAACTGTAGAGGAAGAGATTTGGACCGTCCAATCTATGTCCAGACCCTAGAAGAAGAGTGCACAGGAGGAAACATATCTCAACCATCATATATGAGCACGTGGACCAACAACCATTGGATCTAAGGTAAAGTGCACAAGCTTTAACTTTTGGGTGCACATGAGAGTGGACGTGTCAAAGTTCCGAAGTCTNAGAGAAGAAGGGAGGAAAAGGAGATTCGATAGCAGCCGTTGATCTAGAGGCAGGGCCGAAATAAAGAGATCGACGGTTAGGAAGGATTCTGGGGCCAAAAATTGCTCGGAGGATAAAAATCTGAGGGCGGGCCACAATTTAAACGATGATTTTAACAAAGGGATGCGTGGAAGTTGGAGATAGATTGCGGAGTGAAAATAAGTTTGTTCTAAAACCACTCTTTCCCATGCCCGCAATCGCATATTTTCATAAGGTCACAACCTAGGGCCATATGTAGGAAGGGGCTACTGAAAAGGATCTAGCACCCGCAAAGTGAAGAACGCTAGAGCGCACAGACAGAGGGTGTGGGTATCACAGGACCTACACCTAAAGGAAGAAAATGGGCCTGTGTATAATATTTTTGGGCTCAAACGGGAGCCCGAAGGGTTGATCCGACTCAAAAGAAAGAAAGATCCTAGACTGGGAGGTCGTAGAACCCCAGGAGGGGAGGGGGGTTGCATCAGGTGGTATGAGAGCTTGAATTTTTGTTTGTAGGTTTCAGGCAAAAGAGAAAGAGGAGAAGGCCAATTTTGTTTGTAGACAATAGACAAGAGGGAAATGGTAAAAGGAGATAATGTGGTAATAGATGATATTAGAGGTTCAAGTTTTCCTGTAGATAGTAGGTGAAGGAAGCAGAGTATTGATGCTCTGTGAGAAGGTTGTTTCATGTGCGTAGTAGAAAAAAAATTAATTAAATAGCCAGGTGAGTTGTGAGAGAATATGGATATGCTCTCAGATGTAGAGTGATCCATAGGCTTTCCAGGAGGGCAGGTAGAAGATGGAAATGGCTACTGAAGGCCATGAGCATGGTCAAAGAGAAGGCCACAAGAAGAAATGCAATCCAGAGATGGATCTAGAGCTCAATGAGATAAGAGCAAGGATGGAACAACTAGAATTTAGGATGCAACAAGAGGCAAAGATACACTGGAGGTGCGAATGTACTCTAAACAGGAAGGCAAAATGGCTTGTTCAAAATTTGTTGGCCAGAAAGAAACAACAAGAGTTGAGAAGGTGGCTGAGGTAATTAGAAAACCTCAATGACACAAAGAAGGAACTGATTCACATCTGTGAACCAGAAATTGGGAGACACCTCAGTGATGAGGAGGAGGTGAGATCAGATAAAGATCTCATAAGCTTCCAGGTGGGCAGAAGAGAAATCCCAAATTTCCAGGTGGGAAGGGGGAAAGAAATGAGACTGTCTTAAATTCTTAAGAGCTCAGAAGTGGGTTCAGGTGAGCAAGGAGTGCTAATGGATGAAGATTCATGTGGGTTTGCAGACCATATGAATGAATATGATGAAAAGTTAGAAACTTCCACCATCAAAGAAGAAGATCATATGAGCATTCTGATTATTGGAGGGATCAAGGAATTCCTGCCAAACAACCAAGTAGAGGCCAGTGCACATGATGAAAGTGCAACAGAAGAATAAATACATCTAGCATAAACTTTCAAAGAGGAAGAAATGGAGCAAACACTGATGTCTAACCTAGTAGAAGTAGAAGAGCATTCAGCAGAATTGCTCAAAATTTTCAGCCAGGAAGTTGAAAAGGAGATGATTGCAACACTGGAGCCTACAGTAGAAGGGGAAGTAGACAACACAGATTTTTCTTATCTGTATGTATAACTAGAAGCCCTAGAGAGAAGAGTAATGGTGCAAAGCCAACACATCCAACAAATCAGGTTGGAGACAGATGGAGGAGCATACCAGCCTAAGGAACAACTAGAAGAAGTTGGACTTGAACCAACGTGAGAGGAGCTGACAGAAGAAGGTAATTTGTAAGAGGAAGAAGTTGAGAAAAAACTCAGTGATGAGATTGCAGAACTGAAGTTTGCAGAAGAATGACAACTTAGTGCCACCAAGGGAGATGAAGACAGCATGGGAGATCAAGTAGATCTTCCCATTGATAAGTATGGAAAGGAAGAAGTGCAGTAGAGAATACTGCATAAGAAGAGACAACCACTAGATCAGTTGGATAGGGTGATAGAGGAGATAAGAAGACTGATGTTGAGGTCAGCAGAAGCAGTCAACAAAAAGAAGATGAACAGGGGAGAACGTATAACAGCAGTAGGGAAGAAGGAGAAGAAGAAACAGAAACAACATCAACAATGACATAGCTGGAGAGGTGCAAGAGGAAAACTCCAAGGAAGCGTTTGGGATCCAGGAGGATTTCAATGCTGAGGAAGAGGAGCTCATGAGCATGAGCTCATGAGTGGGAGCTCATGATTTTCCCAACAGTGGAGTATGATGCAGGAGCATCACTCCACCTCAATAAGACACCAACATTCCAACACATCAATGCACATTTGAGAGAGGGAGAGGCACCAACCCTCCCATTTTTAAATTTGAAATCTAATCCCATACGGGTTCATGCTGTAAGGTCAAGTGAAGACCAAGCCATGTCTTTGTACAGGTAGAAGTTAAGGTCGCCTTTAATGGCTGATAGGTTGATGGCTCTAGGTTCAATTCAAACTAGATGGCCATTTATGAGACTTCAATGTAATATATGAGGTTAGGTGAAGAGGATAGAGAGATCTTTGTAGAGAGGTCTTAGAAGCAAAAATCAGGATAGGGTTAGGATAGGGGGTAGAATAGTTCTTGGAGAGAGCTTGAGAGAACTGGGACTCTGTTGCAGTCCAGTTTTTGTAAACATCTGTATAGACACACAGAGATAACAAAAAAACATTTTTTACTACATATAGTGTGTTTATGTATTTGTGTTTATTTTTATGCTTTTATATGTCATTCATGTTTTGAATGTATGAACTGGTGAAGTACTATATAAGTTTCAATTGTTTCTCGTTTTTTAGTTCCGAGTGCAAGGAGTGCAAATTTTCCGCAAGGAGTGTGTTGACAAAGGTGAGTTAACCTCAGAGAAGCTCAAGAGAGATATCGTTGAACCTTCATCAACAGAAGTGCAAGGAGTGCACAGGAAGAACTCTGTGTTGAGTTTAAATAAAAGCAAAGTTATTGAGAACTCTGTAGAGTTCTGTCAGGTGGGCATAGAGTGGGTGCAAGTGTGCATAGAGGGAACTCTTTGATTAATCCAGGGAGAAGAGTATCAGAGGAAGATACTCATAGAGCTGTTGAACACTCTGCAGAAAACTCTTAGCAAGGTGTGCTTTGAGCAGGAGGTTTCCAGGAGGGAATGAAGTTTTCCTTTGAAAGGAAACAAAAGGGTCGAGACCCTTAGGAGATTGAGAAATCAAAAATCTCAGAAGAGATAACGCAAGGAGTGTGTGGGAGACAGACTTATTCTAAGTCCTAAAGCTCAGGAGAGATAGTGTTTTAAGAAGTGCAAACGAGACCCAAAGTCATCGAGCTCACATGAGAAGGATCAAAGGTCAAGGCCTTTGACACTTAGGAATTCTTACAAGTACGAAGAAATTTCAAGCTCGGGAGGAGGAGTGACAACATTCGTTAGATCAACTGTAGAGGAAGAGATTTGGACCGTCCAATCTATGTCCAGACCCTAGAAGAAGAGTGCACAGGAGGAAACATATCTCAACCATCATATATGAGCACGTGGACCAACAACCATTGGATCTAAGGTAAAGTGCACAAGCTTTAACTTTTGGGTGCACATGAGAGTGGACGTGTCAAAGTTCCGAAGTCTCGAAGTGAATTGGGACCATCCATCATCAAGGAGGATAGGTGGCATAAAATCCACAACTTTGGAAGTTTGTGGACTAGGAGGGATCAGAAACAACCGAAGTAAATCTTGGCCATTGATCGCTAGGAGGGGTACGTGTCAAGAGGTTGGAGTTTCAGGTGAAATCACTCCGGGAGGAACGAGTGCATAGGAGTTTGAAACTCCTGAAGCCCGAAGAGCCGAAGAGCCAAAGCCTGAAGAGATAAAGAGTCGAAGCACTGAAGAGTGGAAGAGTCGAAGATCAAAAGAGTTGAACAGCCGAAGAGCCAAAGTGTCGAAGAGTCAAAGCACCGAAGAGTCGAAGAGCCGAAGAGATGAAGAGAATTTGGACCGTTAGATCCAGAAATGGTACGTGGCGACAAATCGTCAACTCTGGGAGAAAGTACTCCAGGAGAAAAAGCGAAGGATAAGTTGGAGATTGAGATTGTTGAAGCTCGAATAGCCAAAGTAGTGGAGAGTCGTTGATCTAGGTTGGACAGGTGTCACCAGATCGTTAACTTCAGAGGATCATACTCCAGGGTTTCTGAGAAGTTGTGTTTCAGAATATACCGAAGCGNAACTATCAGCAAGGTGTGCTTTGAGCAGGAGGTTTCCAGGAGGGAATGAAGTTTTCCTTTGAAAGGAAACAAAAGGGTCGAGACCCTTAGGAGATTGAGAAATCAAAAATCTCAGAAGATATAACGCAAGGAGTGTGTGGGAGACAGACTTATTCTAAGTCCTAAAGCTCAGGAGAGATAGTGTTTTAAGAAGTGCAGACGAGACCCAAAGTCATCGAGCTCACATGAGAAAGATCAAAGGTCAAGGCCTTTAACACTTAGGAATTCTTACAAGTACAAAAAAATTTCAAGCTCGGGAGGAGGAGTGACAACATTCGTTAGATCGAATGTAGAGGAAGATATTTGGACCGTCCAATCTATGTCCAGACCCTAGAAGAAGAGTGCACAGGAGGAAACAGATCTCAACCATCATATATGAGCACGTGGACCAACAACCATTGGATCTAAGGTAAAGTGCACAAGCTTTAACTTTTGGGTGCACATGAGAGTGGACGTGTCAAAGTTCCGAAGTCTCGAAGTGAATTGGGACCATCCATCATCAAGGAGGATAGGTGGCATAAAATCCACAACTTTGGAAGTTTGTGGACTAGGAGGGATCAGAAACAACCGAAGTAAATCTTGGCCATTGATCGCTAGGAGGGGTACGTGTCAAGAGGTTGGAGTTTCAGGTGAAATCACTCCGGGAGGAACGAGTGCATAGGAGTTTGAAACTCCTGAAGCCCGAAGAGCCGAAGAGCCAAAGCCTGAAGAGATAAAGAGTCGAAGCACTGAAGAGTGGAAGAGTCGAAGATCAAAAGAGTTGAACAGCCGAAGAGCCAAAGTGTCGAAGAGTCAAAGCACCGAAGAGTCGAAGAGCCGAAGAGATGAAGAGAATTTGGACCGTTAGATCCAGAAATGGTACGTGGCGACAAATCGTCAACTCTGGGAGAAAGTACTCCAGGAGAAAAAGCGAAGGATAAGTTGGAGATTGAGATTGTTGAAGCTCGAATAGCCAAAGTAGTGGAGAGTCGTTGATCTAGGTTGGACAGGTGTCACCAGATCGTTAACTTCAGAGGATCATACTCCAGGGTTTCTGAGAAGTTGTGTTTCAGAATATACCGAAGCGTCGAAGCCTGAATAATTTAGGGTCGTAGATCCCAAAGGAAAGAACATGGATCATTGATCTGAGAGTGGGATGCGTGGAGGATAGAGATTCACTCCATTGAACAACCATTGGATCAAGGAGGACGGATATCAGAGGATCCAACACTCCAGAAAGGTTCACTCTGGAGGTTTGTGGTTGTTGAGATTTGAAATCGTCGAAGGCTGAAGTCTCGAAGCGGACGACAGTCGTTGATTTGGAAGTGGACGCGTGGCGCCAAATCTAGGACTCCAGAGGAAAGAGGAGGGGGAAAATTCTGAAGACCCAGAGAAGATATCGATTGTTGAGCGAGAAGGCAGTCATAGGACCATTGATCTGGTTGAGGAGGCCAAAGTCCTGAAGCGGAGGTAGAGCCGTTGATTGGGGAGAATACATGTCAGCAAATCTTCCACTATGGAAGATTGCCATACAGGAAACACAAAGTTTGAGAACTGAAAATCCTAAAGGTCGGACGCGCGGAGGAAATCGTAGCTGCACATCTGCAGTGACAGGTGTCAACAGATCTTCCACTCTAGAAGATAGCTACTGAGGAGGAAGCGAAAATATGAGAATTGAGATTCCTGAAGACCAGATTTGTAGAGGAGATCATGACCGCATATTTAAAAGCATAGGTGTCGAAATATCTTCCACTCCGGAAGATTGGCACATAGAGGAAAGAAAAGTTTGAGAATTGAAACTCCCGAAGCCAGAAAGGAGAAATCAACCGTAGCTGTTCATTTGAAAGGGAGCTACGTGTTGACAGATCGTGGGGATCTGGGATCATGCATGGAAGGAGGAAAGAAGGAAGGAAAAGGAGATTCGATAGCAACCATTGATCGAGAGGCAGNATCTCAACCATCATATATGAGCACGTGGACCAACAACCATTGGATCTAAGGTAAAGTGCACAAGCTTTAACTTTTGGGTGCACATGAGAGTGGACGTGTCAAAGTTCCGAAGTCTCGAAGTGAATTGGGACCATCCATCATCAAGGAGGATAGGTGGCATAAAATCCACAACTTTGGAAGTTTGTGGACTAGGAGGGATCAGAAACAACCGAAGTAAATCTTGGCCATTGATCGCTAGGAGGGGTACGTGTCAAGAGGTTGGAGTTTCAGGTGAAATCACTCCGGGAGGAACGAGTGCATAGGAGTTTGAAACTCCTGAAGCCCGAAGAGCCGAAGAGCCAAAGCCTGAAGAGATAAAGAGTCGAAGCACTGAAGAGTGGAAGAGTCGAAGATCAAAAGAGTTGAACAGCCGAAGAGCCAAAGTGTCGAAGAGTCAAAGCACCGAAGAGTCGAAGAGCCGAAGAGATGAAGAGAATTTGGACCGTTAGATCCAGAAATGGTACGTGGCGACAAATCGTCAACTCTGGGAGAAAGTACTCCAGGAGAAAAAGCGAAGGATAAGTTGGAGATTGAGATTGTTGAAGCTCGAATAGCCAAAGTAGTGGAGAGTCGTTGATCTAGGTTGGACAGGTGTCACCAGATCGTTAACTTCAGAGGATCATACTCCAGGGTTTCTGAGAAGTTGTGTTTCAGAATATACCGAAGCGCCGAAGCCTGAAGAATTTAGGGTCGTAGATCCCAAAGGAAAGAACATGGATCATTGATCTGAGAGTGGGATGCATGGAGGATAGAGATTCACTCCATTGAACAACCATTGGATCAAGGAGGACGGATATCAGAGGATCTAACACTCCAGAAAGATTCACTCTGGAGGTTTGTGGTTGTTGAGATTTGAAATCGTCGAAGGCTGAAGTCCCGAAGCGGATGACAGTCGTTGATTTGGAAGTGGACGCGTGGCGCCAAATCTAGGACTCCGGAGGAAAGAGGAGGGGGAAAATTCCGAAGACCCAGAGAAGATATCGATTGTTGAGTGAGAAGGCAGTCATAGGACCATTGATCTGGTTGAGGAGCCCAAAGTCTTGAAGCGGAGGTAGAGCCGTTGATTGGGGAGAATACATGTCAGCAAATATTCCACTATGGAAGATTGCCATACAGGAAACACAAAGTTTGAGAACTAAAAATCCTGAAGGTTGGACGCGCGGAGGAAATCGTAGCTGCACATCTGCAGTGACAGGTGTTAACAGATCTTCCACTCTAGAAGATAGCTACTGAGGAGGAAGCGAAAATATGAGAATTGAGATTCCTGAAGACCAGATTTGTAGAGGAGATCCTGACCGCATATTTAAAAGCATAGGTGTCGAAATATCTTCCACTCCGGAAGATTGGCACATAGAGGAAATAAAAGTTTGAGAGTTGAAACTCCCGAAGCCGGAAAGGAAAAATCAACCGTAGCCGTTCATTTGAAAGGGAGCTACGTGTTGACAGATCGTGGGGATCTGGGATCATGCATGGAAGGAGGAAAGAAGGAAGGAAAAGGAGATTCGATAGCAACCATTGATCGAGAGGCAGCGCTGAAAGCAAGATATCGACGGTCGGGAAGGATTGCTGGGCCAGAAATTTCTTGAAGGATAAAAATCTGCGGGCGAGCCGCAATTTCAACCACAGTTTTAACAAAGGGATACGTGGCAACTGGAGGTGTATTGCTGGGAAAAAATCGGGTTGGTCTGAAACCACTCTTTCATGCGCTCGCAATCGCATATTTTCATAAGGTCACATCCCAGGGCCATATGTAGGAAGGGGCTAGTGAAAAGGAGCTAGCGCCCATAAAGTGAAGAGTGCCAGAGCGCGTAGACAGAGGGTGCGAGTATCACAGGACCTACGCCTAAAGGAATAAAAGGGGTCTGTGTATAGTTGTTTTGGGCTCAAACAAGAGCTCGAAGGGTCAATCCGATTCAGAAGAAAGAAAGATCCTAGACCGGGAGGTCACAGAACCCAGGAGGGGAGGGGGGTTGCATCATATTTAGACTTGAATGTGGAATTATTTCAAGATATTGACCTGTTTGCAGAAGAATAGGAAGGGGAATTTTTCTATTGTTGGAATGGTTGTGGTGGTGGAACCTCAACGGTGGTATGAGCTCACTGACAGTGAACCACAATCTCTTTGTTGAAGTGGAGAAATTCCTGTAATGCTATATGATCACTCAAAGTGTTCAATCAATTCATTGAGAAGATCAATCACATGTGTTCTTTCTCTTCAATCTTCAATTATCATATTAGAGAAGTGTTTTTTGTGTGTTGTTTGTTCTCATGGACCACTACCTTAAACTCGTGCTAGAATCAATCATCACTCCTCCATTTCAATCAACCTAGTTCTCTTCTTCATATTTGTCCCATATTTGTTTAGAATAAATTGACCCCATTTGTATCATGCATTGGATGAGCATATCACAAAACTTGAATAATTTGTGCTTATGATGAAATTTGAACTACTTTGATTGGATAGAGAGAGAGAGAGAAGAATTTAGAAATGGATTGGATCAAGAGAGAGCATTGGCTATTAAAGAATTACATGAAGGCTTTATGGAGCCATTACTTGTGCCTTGCATAAGCATTTTAGGTGAGCATATTAATGATATAAATAGTATCACTTCATCCTACCCATATTGTCATGGGAAATTTGAATTGGGAGAGGAGGCATGCCAACTCTATTGTGGCCGCAAATACCATCAACATTGGATTACATCATGGTTTAGATATAGAAATAAATGTCCACTTTGTCAAGCAGTATTGCGCATATCAATAAATAAATACACATGAAATTATTGTTCTTTTTATAACAACTTTGTTGATAGAAATTCAAAGTGAAATACTCCATTTACATGAAAATATTTCAATATCGAAAGRCAATAAGTGAATTATGTAAAATTGTATACTCCATGTTAAATTCAAACTRATCAAAAGCTATAAGTGAATTATGTAAAATTGTATACTCCATGTTAAATTCAAACTAATCAAAGGCTATAAGTRAATTATGTAAAATCATATACTCCATATTAAATTCAAAGTGATCACTTCTATCCTTTTTTTAATTTATGATGTGCAAAGACTTTATTCTAAAAATATGTTGAATYAGTTTCATTATGCCCATGTCATTGTATGGTCATATATATATATATATATATATATATATATATATATATATATATATATATAASGCATTAGTTTTTATTAATTGTTGTTAAATTAGTTTTGTTTGAATCTATATATTACTTTATCTCAACATATCATTTACAAAATATTTATTTAAAATGTAATTCACAAAAACATCTTTGAATTTGAATTTCTCAAAATTGGAAAGTTACTTTTTAGGTTTGACAATTTCATGTTGTTAACAATTTAGGTCTCTACAATCTTCTAATCACATACAACTTTAATTACAACAATGTTTTCAATGTGCTCAATTTTGGTGCACGATTTATTGATGTAAGATTATCTTATATAGAGTATACCCATTGTTAATTCTGACATAAGGTATTTACAACTGAATTTTTATTCAACTATACGATATCAAATATTCTATAAAATTCTCCAAAGTGGTTGGTTTTGCAACTTTCACAAATCCTCAGTTGTATCCTTTTTCAACACATCGATGTGCATAGCCAATGTCATATGTGGTGCCAAGTTTTCCACTTACATGTTAGCTTATTTGAATTCTCTAGAATAAACTAGCCCCATTTGTCTCATATACAAATTTGTGTGCTAAATAGAGTTGGTGGCCTTTCTTGCTTGCATAACTATTGTATCTGCATGATTTTTTTAAGCCTCTATAGGACCCAAACACTTATCCTATGGCATTGTAACTCTTTAACATATTGTTGCATAAAGTGTTTCTATACACTTTTTATCTTTATCTTCCTGCAACATCTGTGGAAAAAGGGAATGCGTCATCTTCTCCTAGGTAACATCCCTTTTTTGTTTTTCTACCTCAAGAAGAGGCAACATGCTTATCGCTGCATGTTGCACACAAGATTTAACTTTTGATTGACTTTGTCTTTGAAAGGATCTCATTTGAGTCTTTTGCTTTAAAGAGCTTACTAGACGTTCCAATAAGACTATTCCCTTTCCCTTGAGATATATTTCATTCATCTCCATCACCCATCTCTATAATTTATATTTGTCCTCATGACTATAAAACATCATTTATACTAAGCTAAACGAAAATCAGAGAAGAAAAATGCCTAGCTATTACCTATTGAACACTTTATCATCTTTAATATTACTTGGTCATTTTATGTAAAAATTGTGTTTCATAGTAAAACATTGTCATACTCTTTAAGAAAACTATAAAGAACCTAAAGTTGTAATGGCTCGATGAATATATTAAATGAGTTGTAATGGTTCTAGAGATAATTTGGATGCTGTAATAGCAAATGTTCAAGACAAAACAAACATTTCCATTACGAATTTTCAAATAAATTAATTTAATTGTAATATTTTTGGAATTAATAATTAAGATCATTAATATGTAAAAGTCTCTRCATTTAATTAGGGATTCTCATTCGCTCCATTGATTTTGACATCAATTTAAGTGAAATATGGTACACCATGGCAGCATATGGCATGGATTCCCTCGTAGTAGCTCCGTGTGGAGGACGGCATTGGCCGTTAGACACATGATATGATCCATTGTACCTGCTAACCATGGATGCCATTTCATTGTAGGTGATTTTTTTATTTGAAACAATGTTTGACATGGAGGTATTTTTTATTTAAAACTGTATTTAGATGTAGAAAAGAAATCCACATGTCACTATTAACGGAAATCAAAATACCAAACAAGTAAATTTGTATTTTACATGTAAATAAGAAATCCACACAATACCAAACATTTCAATTTGTTTAAATGTGTATATTACCTATCAAAAATCATTGTAAGTACTTACAAAAATCATTACAAATACTTATAAGTTAGAAACTTATAAATATACATTGTAGACAAGCGCACCTTTCTCCAAGTGTTGGGAGGAGGTCTTGGGATGGATATTGTAATGCTGCTATGTAAAAACATTGTATACTGTTATATATAATCGAGAAACTTTCCCGTGGATAAAAAACTTATAAATATACATGGTCTAGATTAATAACTATAATTTATTGCTTCAGTTTTCAAGGTACTGGGCAAAGCCTTGGTATTAATTGATGATATCTGTACAGTGTTAAATGACATGTAAATGAACACCCAAATTCCAACTCTGTAGCTTGGGTTTTTTCTTCTTCAGCTTTCAACTTTGTTTTATAAATGTGATTTCCAAGTCTGTCACTGCTCATAACTGGAGCTTGATTCTGCCCATAAAATTTATGATAGCTAAATTTATGTATAACATATAAAACAAGGCTGCATAGCAGCAATACCTGCCGCCATTGCCCACATAAGTTTTATTAATATTAAATGTAGAACATTGTAAGATATGCCCGTAGTATACTGCCCCTAATACATGCCAGCACTTGTCAACACTTGTTCCTATAGTATAGGATGGCTAATACATGCCAGCACTTTGGTCAACAATATTTCAGCATTTGTCAACACTTGTGATTGTAGTGTACTATGGTTAATATATGTAAGTATTTTGGTCAATATTATTTTAGAAAAATTAAAATTGGTATACAATAGTAGGGGTGTAGATTGATTGGCAAGCGTGATGTAAATGGAAATTTTTTTTGTAAAAAAACAATCTCAAATTTGATTATCCAAAATATTAACAATAAAGATTGCTAGATAACTAGAAGAAATTACTCTAGAAGTTCAACTATAATCTATCTAAGAATATTCATTTTCCACATTAATCATCTGAAAAAACATGGTAAAAAAAATACATAAATTTATAACTTTATAAAAATACATAAATTTATAGTCAAACGGTGACTAATGTGCATTCAAAACCCATATGGAATGCTATATAACCTGCCAGCTGCAGGTATAATAAGTTGAGAAGAGAAGTAAATTTGAAACTTCAAAACTGAAGAAGAGCATTGGNCATTTAATTAGGGATTCTCATTCGCTCCATTGATTTTGACATCAATTTAAGTGAAATATGGTACACCATGGCAGCATATGGCATGGATTCCCTCGTAGTAGCTCCGTGTGGAGGACGGCATTGGCCGTTAGACACATGATATGATCCATTGTACCTGCTAACCATGGATGCCATTTCATTGTAGGTGATTTTTTTATTTGAAACAATGTTTGACATGGAGGTATTTTTTATTTAAAACTGTATTTAGATGTAGAAAAGAAATCCACATGTCACTATTAACGGAAATCAAAATACCAAACAAGTAAATTTGTATTTTACATGTAAATAAGAAATCCACACAATACCAAACATTTCAATTTGTTTAAATGTGTATATTACCTATCAAAAATCATTGTAAGTACTTACAAAAATCATTACAAATACTTATAAGTTAGAAACTTATAAATATACATTGTAGACAAGCGCACCTTTCTCCAAGTGTTGGGAGGAGGTCTTGGGATGGATATTGTAATGCTGCTATGTAAAAACATTGTATACTGTTATATATAATCGAGAAACTTTCCCGTGGATAAAAAACTTATAAATATACATGGTCTAGATTAATAACTATAATTTATTGCTTCAGTTTTCAAGGTACTGGGCAAAGCCTTGGTATTAATTGATGATATCTGTACAGTGTTAAATGACATGTAAATGAACACCCAAATTCCAACTCTGTAGCTTGGGTTTTTTCTTCTTCAGCTTTCAACTTTGTTTTATAAATGTGATTTCCAAGTCTGTCACTGCTCATAACTGGAGCTTGATTCTGCCCATAAAATTTATGATAGCTAAATTTATGTATAACATATAAAACAAGGCTGCATAGCAGCAATACCTGCCGCCATTGCCCACATAAGTTTTATTAATATTAAATGTAGAACATTGTAAGATATGCCCGTAGTATACTGCCCCTAATACATGCCAGCACTTGTCAACACTTGTTCCTATAGTATAGGATGGCTAATACATGCCAGCACTTTGGTCAACAATATTTCAGCATTTGTCAACACTTGTGATTGTAGTGTACTATGGTTAATATAGTAAGTATTTTGGTCAATATTATTTTAGAAAAATTAAAATTGGTATACAATAGTAGGGGTGTAGATTGATTGGCAAGCGTGATGTAAATGGAATTTTTTTTGTAAAAAAACAATCTCAAATTTGATTATCCAAAATATTAACAATAAAGATTGCTAAATAATTAGAAGAAATGACTCTAGAAGTTCGAACTATAATCTATCTAAGAATATTCATTTTCCACATTAATCATCTGAAAAAACATGGTAAAAAAAATACATAAATTTATAACTTTATAAAAATACATAAATTTATAGTCAAACAGTGACTAATGTGCATTCAAAACCCATATGGAATGCTATATAACCTGCCAGCTGCAGGTATAATAAGTTGAGAAGAGAAGTAAATTTGAAACTTCAAAACTGAAGAAGAGCATTGGAAAGATAACTTAAAATGACAGGTCTGAAAATAAATTCACTGTCATCAGCAGTCAAGGTAAATTTGAAATTGCAGGACTGAAGGAAAGCGTTGGGAAGATAAATGACATACACTTGGGGACTCGGGAGCGGCTCATAGGACGTACATCTGAGCACATCCGGCACTTGTCTTTATTGGACTTCGGCTGGATGGAGGGATTACCCCGCACGCTACACTATTGTCTAAAGTGACTGAGGACCATTTAAACCCAAACCTGTTCAATTATGAATTTTACATAGTTACTTTATTTTTTTGGTGTTTGCTAAAAGTTAGTTTTTTTTTTTTTGAGTATTTGGATAAAATTGTTATTTTTTGTTATTTAAATTGTATTTTTGAATGTATAAATGAATTTAGGGTATTGAAAAAACCATAAAACACTTGAATTATACCAACTTAACCACTCAAATTTGCAGATACACAAACATAAAAAATAAATAAAAAAATAAACTAAAAAAAATTAAAAGTAAAACAATACGCTTTTTTGTTCTGCCAAATAACATTAACACATTAAAATATGAGTTGTGAGGACACCCAACCAGGAAATAGAATCGAAGTAGAAAGCGATCGCCACTGAGCAACTACCATGCAGACCTTGATCACTGAGTGATCAGTCAGAGAGACTATGGAGACCAACTGGTGAGTGCCAATACGCTCGACCTAGTCTAGATATTTCAGTGGCTCTCTTGTACCTATTGCATTCTGTTTTGTTTTGTTGAGGAGGACTTCCTAACACTCTCGTTTTGATATAAAACCATCGATTTCATTTCTGTCCAACCCCATGGCGTTGAGATCATCATCCCAAGAGAATGAGAATAAGTGCGTAGAAGAGGATCTGCATCCACCTCCTGTGAGTCCTACTGGGCGCATGCTCCACACTGAAGAATTTTCCCTCTGCATACATTCCATTGCCGAGTATGACGAGCCCATTGATGTCTCCAACATGAAGAAACTTATCCGGGATAACCTCTTGCCTCACAATCCGCGCTTCTCTTGCATCATGGTATATATTACATGTTCTTTAAATTAATGGACTCTTCCTTTGTGAATGCACAGACACACTGTTCTACTATAACTAACTATGCAGTTTATTTATCCTCTTTATGTGGTTACAGACCGAAGATGAGGAGGGAGTTCTGCGGTGGGAGAAAACGGAAGTGAATGTGAATGATCATGTTTTCGTTCCCCAGTTTCCTCCCGGACTTGCAGAGTACGATGAGTATGTGAATGACTATATTTCCGATATGCACCTCAGGCGGCTTCCTCCAACTCGTCCTCTCTGGGAATTTCATTTTCTCAACTACAAGACTAGCAAGGCAGCGGCCACATCGCTCTTCACTGTGCATCACAAGCTTGGAGATGGCGTTTCTCTCATGTCTTTAGCGCTTGCCTGCTCTAAAACGCCAGATGATCCCAGCCTTGCTGCAAGTTCTACTATGTCTGGAAATACAGATCATCTTTCTGGACAAATTCATAAACCCAGACTTAGTTGCTTCAGTCGTGGATTCCTACAGAAAATATGGCACCGGCTCTTTACTGTTGCGCTTATAATGTGGTACACAGTTCTTGATTTGTTTAGCGGTTTTTCAAAAGTGAAGTGGATGGAGGATAGTGAGTTGCCTATTCGTGGAGCTCCTGGAGTGGAGTGGATGCCCAAAGTCATGTCTTCTGCAACCTTCACAATGGAAGATGTTCAACAAGTTAAAAAAACAGTTGGCGGGGTAATTATAATTTATCCGTCTTTTGCTTCTTCAATCATTTAGAGTCTACATGACTATCTGAAAAATTTATCCTTTTGTTGTGCAGACTTTGAATGATGTGATAATGGGCATTATATTTTATGGCCTTCAACGCTATCTGCGAATCACTCTTGGTAATTTAACTTCTTTCCTTTCTAATTTCTGTATTTTCCAAGGCCAACTACTAACAAGTCAGAGATTTCATGCAGGTGAGACTAGTAGTCTTGGGCCTGTGGAGAACTTAAGAGTAACAGCATTGGCTTTGATGAACACTAGACCCTGCTCCGTCCCAAAGGTATCATAAAACCTATTTGTGTAGCCGCAGTTGGAATACCTACCATGGTTTTTGTTTGTTTTTTAAGTTGCAAATGAATTTAACAGTCCATGTAGTCCTGCAGGATTTGAAGAAAGCCAGCAGTCGAAAGCCTTCGGGAAACAGTTTTGGATTTTTACATGTTGGAATGCCCATGGAGAAGTTGGATGATCCTTTGGATTTCGTTCGTAGGGCTAAAAATATTTTCGATCGAAAGAAAATGTCGTTTGCAGTGTTGATAACCCTTAAAGCGCTGGGCTTTTTATCGAAGTTTAAAGGATCAAAGGTATGTAACAGATTTTGGCGTTGAATAGTTGTTTTAAGAAATGGTTTTTTAGTTGGAATAGGCACTATCACAGCCACATAATTGTGGTTGATCAACGTCTAGAAAAGAATTCTTAAAACAATATATTAAATTTTATTATTGATTAACAAATAAATGGTTGAGCTTCATTTATTGGTGTTAATATTTTAATTTCTGTTAATCATTTAGGTGGCAATCAGTTAGTTATCAAAGTAATTTTTATATATGATTAGGTAAATGTAAAAAAGTAAACACATAAACGGATGTCTTTATAATAGTTAGGAAGTTAATGATTGAAATCACAGCCATTTATTTTGTGTGACTACTAAGAATATTCC
>JZKD02S1672730.1:32094-64223 GCA_000966675.3 Picea glauca
TATATATATATATATAGCCCAAAGGGGTTGGATCCAATGGTGGAAAGCGAGGAGTTTTTCACCATTGGGAAAGGTTCGATTCTCGTGAGGGCCTTACCTGAAGCCATGGGGGCACCTTGAGGTAGTGATCAAACGTGTGGTTGCACCTAGAGATACTATATTAAATGGTATCGTGACCTGTGCACACATAAGTGGATCAAATCCCACCCCCATGTCCTTCAAATTTATAGAAAAAACATTTGGGAGCTTTAGACAGGATTAGGGTTTAATCTCCTCGGCTCGCTATTGCTCTCCTCCTCCACCCTTGGAGGGGCTAGACATGATCCCCAATGAAGAAGGGTCGTGAACTGCCTCCTACTGCAAGGTTGTGGTGCAAGAACCTGCTGGTGGAGGTTTCTTCTAGCCGTCCTTCGAGCCATCGCCAGACCAATGATCACAAATTTTCTTTGAAGGAGTTGCTAAAGGAAAAGAAATGGAGATTGACTCAAGACCTGCTCCAAAAAAAACAACACATCCTTGGGAAACTTTTAAATACATACCTCAAGCACCATCAACACCAAAATACGTGATCATCACACCCCACATCGAAGAACAAAAACAATACATGAGGGACTATGTGTTGGTGGGAAAATTCCTAGGTTTATGGCCCTCTAAATGCGAGCTTGTCAAATGGATACAACATTGGTGGAAACCCAAGGGTCACTGTGACCTACAAATAGGCTCCAAAGGTTTCTTTACCATCACCTTCCATTACCTAGAAGATCAAAATCACATTTTTGACGGGGGCCCCTATTTCTTCAATTCAGTTGGCCTCTTCCTCTACTTCTGGATGAAGAAGTTTAGCCCCGAAAAGGAAGACTTTTCTCACGTGTCGGTATGGATCCATCTATATTCCTTACCACAAGAGTTCTAGTTGGAAGAGATCTTGTCAGGCATAGGAAACACCATTGGGGCATACATCAAATCCTCAGAGGTGACTAAGCAGAGAAGGTACACCTCTTATGCTTGAATCTACGTCTATCTCAACATCTCGAAGCCCCTCCCTGGTTCCATAGCCCTGGAATATCATGATGAAGACTGGTCTCAAACTATTGACTATGAGAACATACCATTTCGATGTTGAAAATGCCACAAGCACGGGCATCTGTTCAGAGAATGCCCTCTGAAAATTTACAAAACCAAGGCCAACAATCTTGAAGAAAATAAACCAAAGGACAAATTCACCTAGGTAGAGAGAAAGAGGCGCTAGGCAGCCAAGAAAACTTTGCAAACAACCAACAAAGAACCCTCCTCCACCAACTCCTTTGGCGTTCTTCAACAACTTCAAGAAGATATGAATGAGCCACAACTTCCTCCTCAGGGAACAACCACCCACAACAATGCCAAAGTCAACCCTTCCAATACCCCTGTCTTGGAGCAGATCCCGTCCTCTTCTTCTTACCACGCCAAAGTTGGTGAAGCCTTAGACCCTAAAGATGGAGATACCAAAATGTTTCTAGAGGAACAAGATCTGGCGGGAGTCGACCTCGAGCACTTAGAACAAGCATATTAAAAGCATGAACTGTACACCATCCCTCGAGATTAGTTTCACAAGGTGCATAAAGTTGGATGATCCTTTGGATTTCGTTCGTAGGGATAAAATGATTTTGGATCGAAAGAAAATGTCATTTGCAGTGTTGATAACCCTTAAAGTGTTGGGATTTTTATCGAATTTTAAAGGACAAAAAGTATGTAACAATTGATTTTAGCATTGGCTAGTTGTTCTACGAAATGGTTTTTTTCATTAGAATTTGACGATATAAATTTACATGAATTACTATTTTTTGTTGTTCAGATTCTATTTCTGAATGAAGAAATGGATTCAACATGTTGAAAAACTCCTAGGGCACTTAGATTTGACAGAAATAATCACTTAAATCTACAAATCCAACAATTTCTCGTGAAAAATATCTTCAGAAAAAATCGTCATTTCGTAGAATCTTTAACCTAAGGCTGGATCGACAACAAATTAATCATTTTCCCATTTGAAAATATAGGCCTTCGCCAAATATCATTAGGACAATCTAGCACGCACTATGTTCACAGTTACAAATGTAGTCGGTCTGACAGAAAGATATAATGTTGGCGGACCTCCTGTGAAAAACTTTTACTTCTTGGTATCTAGTGTGCCTCAGGTGAGTGTTGTTGCCGACTTCCTCTCTTTATAATGTCCAAGATTGGAACTTCATTTGGAAACTCCCTTACCAACCTCCTTTTATGCAGACACTTCTTGTGACAGTGGTAAGCTATGTTGGTAACGTGAGGGTGTAGGTAGTAGCTGCCAAAGGATATGTAGATGCAACCCTCCTCTCAAACTACTTTGCAATTTGCTTCCAAGAAATGCTGCAAAATAACTTAGTAGTTTGATTTTCTCAATTAGATTGTTATCCATAAAGATTTATCTCTTTATTTTAACTTTGAATATTTCATGTAGTGGAAGAAGAAATCAAATTTTGGATTAATTTCATATTAGACATCTATTTCAAATTTAAAAGAGAATGTTTTAATTGTGAATCAAATTCTTCTAATTGAGAGATCAAATTTCATGTATTGAGAGAAATCAAATTCCTTAATCTGAAAACCTTTCCTCCTATATCAACTCCATGTTGAATATACAAACTAGTCTCCCTCTCTCAAACTAATCAAATTAAGTGCATTTTTTAATTTCAATTGTTTTATATATAAAATTGATATTTTAAAACATTGAAATATTTTATTCATAATACATATTGAAATAAATTATTTGTGTATACTAAACATAGAAATAATTTGTTTTATTAATATTTTTTAAATATTATCTTTCAAATTGATATTAAACATGGAAATTATTTTATGCTATGTTGCACAAGTTTTCGGAAAGTCAATCCACTACAACATTGCTCCTACTAGAACAACTACAATATTTAAATTACTAATTTAATTTGTGTTAATAATTATATGAATATATTAAATTTAACATATATAAACTTCAAACATTTTTGTAAATTTGACGCATTATTCTTGTTATGATTGGAAAAAACTAAATAATACTACTCTTGTAATATGAAAATAATGATATGCTTGGTTGAGAGCAACAACACACTGAAACAAATGCTTGTCATGGACACATTATTGATTTATTTAACTTTCATGTCTAGTTTGGGCTTGAAGGAAAACATACATGGATTAATGTTTTTTAATATCCACTACTATAAAGTGAGTATTATTAAGTTTTTTATTTAAATAATTTTTGAAATGATATTTAGGTATAGTTTAGTCTTTGTTTTCATATCCACTATTATAAAGTGAGTATTATTAAGCTTTTTTATTTAAATCATTATAAAAATAATATTTAGGTGTAGTTTAGTCTTTGTTTATGGTGATATTTTGAATAAATATAATAAAAAAAATTGTAATAATTTGTGTTTGTAATAATTGAATAAAAATATTTGTAATAAATTATGTTTGTAATAGTGGAATAAAAATACCCCGGATGGGGTGCCACAAGGAGAGGGAAGGACATGTGGATTAGTGTCGGGTGGTGCCATAAATGTTGGCCACCAGTTCCCATCTCCTCGTCATAAATGAATGGGAGTGAACCCAGGCAACGAACATCGAATGATGAGGCCTCTCACTCGAGCGAGCAGGACAGGAAATCAACGCATTAAGACCACAACCTTAATGGCCAAACATATCACCTTCGTCCTTATCAACCGCCTTGGAGGATTTGTGATGCATTTGAAGTTTGCAAAGCCGAAGGTTGAACCTTCGAAGAGCAGGGACAGAGACACCCCTTCAGCATGTATCCCAACAATAGCTTTGCTTCTAAGCATGCCACGAGAAAGGGGGCAGCCTCGCAAAGGCGCGGGATGGTACACAACCGATTCACGTCGGAAGCGGCAGAAGAATTTTGAAAAAACATTGGCTCTAGCTAGCAGGAGGAAAACCAGGAAGTCCAGGAGAATGGGAATGCCTCCCATGGCGTATGTTGAGGAGATTGCACCGGATGAATCCATCCAGAGCTACACAAAGAATCCTCTCTTCACAGTCCCGGAAAATTGGAATCCCCCCACCTATTTTCGGGAAGGATGCAATAACCCCTGCTCCAAGAACAATGCACAGTCCCAGGGATGCTCCAGCTGAGGAATTCAAAGCTTGTTTCATGGAGGAAGAATTATAGAAAGGCATGGAAGGAAACAAAGAGGAATTCACGACCAACGAACCTCCTGAGGTAGTCGCGCAGTGCAATAAGCAGATAGAGCACCAGGGGGACAATGTAAAAGAACGAAAGGATGAGGCCAACCAATCACCACTCCTTCAACCAGAGCACCTCGAATTAATTTTTGACATACACAGCATGGTGGATGACCAGATATTCAGGGCCATCCGCATAAATCAACACCTTGATATGATCTACGCTACCTACTCCAGTGAATCCCCAAGACGCCAATGCCCTACTTGCGCATAGGTCTACGCAATTCCAGTCAAGCGAGGAAAGAACGGAGACGAGGATAAGAACACCGGCTAAAAGGTTTTTTACATGCTCATAGTTAGAAACTTTTTTCTTTTGTTGCATACATGCAGATATATAGCTCAGTTAGTTTGTAGTAGTGCTATTGGTAGCGTAGTAAAGACAAGAATTGGTGTAAAGGTGGTCATGCATCCTGGTTTCCTTCGGGCAGGATGGCAGCCTGAAATTTTGAGTTTGAAAAGTGGCATGGAATGGCCATCTGTCTCGGTTTCCTCTACAGGTGGGACAGTTGGCAGTTCAACAGAACTTTGTAATTCTGCAACTTTAATATAACAGGCCTTACCTTATTTACTTAAAAAAAAATAGTGGAATAAAAATATTTACAGCCCAAAGAGGTTGGCTCCAATTGTGGAAAGCGAGGAGTTTTTCACCATTGGGCAAGGTTCAATTCTCATGAGGTCCTTACCTGGAGCCATGAGGGCACCTTGAGGTAGTGGTTGAACGTGTGGTTGCACCTAGAGATACAATATTAAATGGTATCGTGGCCCATGCATAGATAAGTAGATCAAAGCCCACCCCCATGTCCTTCAAATTTATAGAAATGTTTTTGGGGAGATCTAGACATGATTAGGGTTTAATATCCTTGGCTCCCTATTACTCCCCTCCGCAACCCCTGGAGGGGTAGTTATGACCCTCAATGAATAAGGGTCGTGAATCACCTCCTACCGCAAGGTTGTGGCATAGGAACATGTTGGTGGAGTTTTCTGTCAGCCGTCCTTCGAGCCACCACTGGACCAACTATCACAAATTTTATTTGAAGTAGTTGCTAAAGGCAAATAAATGGAGATTGACTCAGGACCTGTTCTAGAAAAAACAACAAGTCCTTGGGAACCTGTTAAATTCATACCTTAGGCACCACTAGCACCAAAATACATGATCAACACACCCCACATCGAAGAACAAAAACAATGCATGAGGGACTACGCGCTGGTGGGAAAATTCCTAGGTTTATGGCCCTCTAAATGTGATATTGTCAAATGAATACAACATTGGTGGAAACCCAAGGGTCACCATGACCTATAGCTAGGCTCCAAAGGCTTCTTTACCATCATCTTCCATAAACTAGAAGATAGAAATCACGTTTTTGATGGGGGACCCTATTTCTTCAACTCAGTCGATCTCTTCCTCCGCTTCTAGATGGAGAAGTTTAGCCCTGAAAAAAGAATACTTTTCTCATGCGTCGGTATGGATCCATCTATATTCCTTACCACAAGAGTTTTGGATGGAAGAGATCTTGGCAGGCATAGGAAACACCATTGGGGAATATGTCAAATCCTCAGAGGCGACTAACCAGAGAAGGTACACCTCTTACGCTAGCATCTATGTCTATCTCAACATATCGAAGCCCCTCCCTGGTTCCATAGCTCTGGAATATCATGATGAAGGCTGGTCTCAAACTATTGACTATGAGCACGCACCATTTCGATGTCAAAAATTCCACGGGCATGGGCATCTGTTCAGAGAATGCTCTCTGAACATTGTCGAAACCAAGGCCGACAATCCTGAAGCAAATAAACCAAAGGATGAATTCACCTAGGTAGCGAGCAAGAGGTGCTATGAATCCAAGAAAACTGTGCAGACAACCAACAACGAACCCCCTTCCACCAACTCCTTAGACGTTCTTCAAGAACTTCTAGAAGATATGGATGAGTCACAACTTCCTCCTCAGGGAATAGCCACCCACAATAATACCAAAGACAACCCTTCCAATACCCTTGTCTTGGAGCAGATCCCATCATCTTCCTCTTCCCATGCCAAAGATGGCAAAGCCTCAGACCCTAAAGATGGAGATAATGAAATATTTCTAGGGGAACAAGATTTGGTGGGCGTCAACCTCGAGCACTTAAAACAAGCATATCACAAGAATAAACTATACACCATCCCTCAAGATCAGCTTCGCAAGGTGCATAAAGTCTTCCTAAAGTCCTCAGCAGGATCCGTGACTCGGTCCACCACTGGCTCGGGCATCCAACGCATCCAACAAAAGGAAAAAAGAAAGCCTCATAAGGATGAGAAGAAAAGAGGAAGAAAATCCACCCAGAAAATCATACAGGAAATCTGTCACTTCATGGTAAACTCGGGTCAGATACATTTCATCTCTAACAACTTTCCCCCTCTCACCTCTCCATCCTCATGATGAAGCTCATCTCTTGGAATATAAATGGTCTCAACAATCATAGTAAGAAACGACTTCTACAAGATCGTATTATAGCATATCAACTTGATATTATTTTACTTCAAGAAACAAAATGCACTGGGGAAGAAATGAACCAAATACTCTCTAGATGTTGGAAACAAGGGAAAATGATGAATATTGATTCCAAAGGTGCGGCTGGTGACTTAGCCATCCTTTGGAACCCCAACAATGTGCTTCTTGAGAACTTCTTCACCACCATATGGACAATATTAGCGGAATATCAACTCATTGGATCCAATAATCTAGGCTTCCTTGCAAATGTTTATGGACCAACCACCTCGAGGGACAAGATCAACTTCATTCAAAATATGGATCAGCTAGCTAACCTCATAAGTGATCGTCGGTGGATACTAGGGGGGGGGGGGGGGGATTTCAACATGGTATGCCACCTAGAAGAAAAGAGGGGTGACACTAGTACACTTGAGGCGAAAAGTGGGTAATTTCCAGCTCTGATAGACACGCTTGGTCTCATAGATCTGGAAACCTAGAATGGCCTTTTCACTTGGTCAGACCAATGTTTGGGCTCTCAATAGGTTGCATTCCATCTGGATCTCTTTCTTGTTTCAGAAACCCTCTTAATGGAAGGCCTATCAATGTGCACTAGCATATTGGACACCTCAGGCTCCGACCACTGGTTGATACAACTCTCATTGGATATCTCTAACTCCCCTGGATGGAAGCCCTTCATATTTGAGCGTTTCTATCTCGACCACCCAGATTTCCAAGATCTTGCTCTGAAATAGTGGAGGGAAGCCGCCATCTCCCATGGTTCCAAAATGTTTTGTTTTCAGCAACGACTGAAATTTTTTAAGAAAAGCCTAAAGCTTTGGAACAAACAACACTTTAGAAATATTTTTGAAGCCCAGAGAAACTTGAATGACCAAATGAAGCTCATCCAGATCCAGATAAGGAATCACGACCTCATGAAGTACATCAAAGAGGAGGAAAATCTACTCAAAAAATAGTTGGAGGAAAGGCGTTGTCAAGAGGAACTCCTATGGAGGAAAAAATCTCGAATACAATGGCTTCAAGAAGGGGAACATAACACCAAATTTTCTCACCGTGTGATGATCCAACGCAGACACAACAACCAAATTACACACCTGGTCATGGATCAAGGGAGAACTCTCCACAAACATGAAGATCTCGAGAAGGAACTGGTCTCTTATTACCAATAACATCCTATTGAAAGATCCCCCGACATAGAAAAGATCACCCAACACATCCCCAATCTCATAACTCAAGAACATAATGAAGTTTTGTCTTGACCAATCACATTTAAGAAGTAGACCTAGCCCTGCAACACACCCCCATAGGAAAATATCCAGGTTCAGATGGCTTCACGGTGGACTTCCTTCACTTTTGTTGGCCCATGATTAGGGAGGAAGTTTGGGACATCATCGAAGACTCTCGCATCTCTGGGAAGGTTCTCCTTGATCTTAATTCCACTTTCCTAACCCTCATCCCCAAAGAAGATCAAGTCACTCATCCTAAATAGTTTATACCAATTTCTCTTTGCAATTTAATTTACAAGCTTCTAAAAAAAGTAATCTCCTGGCGTCTCAAACTACTCATGCCCCTCATCATTTCCCCCTAGCATTCAGGGTACGTTGAAGGAAGACAAATTCTCGACAATGTCATCCTTTCCCATTAATTCATACACTCTCTCTAGAGCACAAGTACTCCAGGTATGTTATTAAAGTTAGATATTTGCAAAGATTTTGATAAACTCAGCTGGGCTTACATGAAATCAATTCTTCTTGCTTTTGGATTTGCTTCGGATTGGGTGGACTGGATTCTATACCTCACTTATTCTTCCTTCTTCTCCATTTTGATAAATGGAATTCCTTCCCACTCCTTATCGTCCTCTCGAGGAATATGACAAAGGGACCCCATGTCCCCCTTCCTCTTCATTATCATTGCATAAGGGCTCAATCGCTTCATCAAAGCCTTCCTTGCAGACAAGTCTCTAGTTGGAATCTCCCTTCATGGCATGGATCCCCACATCTCCCACAACTAATTTGTTGATGACACCCTAATTCTGAGCACCCCCATCATATGTGAAGCCCTGATCATTCTTAATATCCTGCAAACTTTCTACGCAACCTCAGGAATGAACATTAATAAAGAAAAATCCCAACTCTTCTTTTTTAACACTCCTTTACTTGTTCAGCTTCACATCACCAACATCCCGAGATTCACACATAGCTCCCTTTCATCCAAATACCTCAACATTCCACTCATCAATAAAGCCCTTCAGAACTGCTCTTGGGAAGAGCTCCTCTCTTCCATGGAAAAAATACTCTCCTCCTGGACCTTTTGAATGCTCAACCTTCCCATTTGCCTCATCCTCCTCAAATCAGTCCTTGAAACCTTGCCTATTTATTCCTTCTTTGCACTGGATTCCCCAAGATGTATTCTTACTGCTATCAAAACCATTCAAAGAAACTTTCTTTGGAAAGGGGAAAATATGGAATGAAAAATATCTCTAATCAGTTGGGAAAAGATATGCAATCCAAAATTAAAAGGTGGCCTTGGTTTAAGGGATCCCACAACTCTCAACAGAGTCCTTAGTGCAAATATTTGGTGGAGATGGTTGAAGTGACCTAAGGACCTCTGGTCCAGACTCTGGAGGAAGAAGTACGTTCCACATATTGTTGAAAACCATCTTATCATATGGAATGAAAACATACAGGGCTCCTTGATCTGGAATGCTACAAGACCCGACCACTCCCTAATTGTCAATCATGATTTCTGGGAAATATGGAACGAAAGGATAGTTTTCTTTTGTAATGACTCATGGAAAAAATGGCCCTCCCTAACGAAACACTCTATTGTAGACAATCTCCTTACCCCCACCACTCAGGTTGGTCTAATCATGACTACAGACTATTGGAAAGAGGAACCCCTAGGCACAACTTGGCATCATTGGAAGTCTACTCCCACAGAACTTCATGCTCCAACACACATGGATATTCAACCTTGGAAAGAGTTAACTGCTTCCAGGAAAATTCCAATTTATCTAGGAGACGACATTTTAAGATGGGGCCACTCCTCACGAGGTACCTTCACCATTAAAGAGGCCTATGACATAAAGATCGCCTCACACTTGCTCCCCCAAGAACTAGTTTGGGTGAAAATAGGGTCGATCAAGAATTGGCCAAAAATAAGAAATTTCCTATGGCTCATTTCACACAAGGGCATCCTCACCTGGGACAACCTCACCAAAAGAGGTTTTGTCGGGCCCTCCATTTTCCCTCTTTGTTGAAACGACTCAGAATCTCAAAATCATCTACTCATTCTCTACTCCTATAGTACACAAATATGGGATCACTACGCCTAAATCATGCGCACCACAGATTGCAAATGAGAAGGCCTCAGAGAGACCTTATAATAATCGAGAGACTCATCTTTTCAGTCTCCCATCCTAAACTGTATTTAGCATCTGTTGTTGGATTACTGAGAGGGGGGGTGAATCAATAATAGATCAATTTAATCCTTTTTAACCATTTAATCCAAGTGTTATATCAATGTAGCATTATCATCCAATAACTGCAGAGTAAATAAGAAATGAAAAAATGCAAAATCATACACATACACAATACACCATTTTTTTACGTGGAAACCCAAAGCAGGAGAAAACCACATAATGCTTTTTCTTATATGTCTTGAAGAATTACATTCATTGGAAGCACCAACTTCCTTTGTTTTCCAGCTACAACTAGAAGGAGGCTCCAACCCCATTGTTTCTCAAGCTACAACCTGAGGGAAGCTCCAACTCCCCTATTCCCTCGCTACAACCAGAAGGAGGCTACAACCCCCTATGTTCTCCAGCTACAACCGGAAGGTGGCTACAACCACCTGTCCTTTCCCCGTCTAACTGCCTTGAAGTAGAAGTAGAATGATGGAACCATTGTCACACTATCACTGTGAAATATACCGCTGTAAACCTGTACCAATAAACCTGACCATGCATCAACCTGTACCTCAACCTGTAATTGCATCAACCATGCACCAACCTGTACCAAACAACCTGTAATCAACCTGTACCATAAACAAGTGCATCAACCATGCACCAACCTATACCAGACAACCTGTAATATACCTGTACCATAAACAAGTGCATCCAACCATGTACCAAGTATGTACCAATCATGTGTCAACTACTCATCAACTATGACTCATCAATATGTACCAACATCATCAACTATACACCTCATGTATGTGTCAACTCATCAACTACTTGTCTCAACCATGTACCCAACATTTACCTTAACCAAAATCCCTCATCAATTTCATCATCCAAATATTATATGTAAATCTGCAATAGACCTAGTGTATATGATCACATACCTCCAAACCTTCCTTAACTTTCACAACAAAAGACTAGCATTTTCATCAAACTTTTCTTTAGTCTCACATGACTAGTTTGGGATTAGTCAACAACCCTAACTTGAAATAATCATAACTATGTACCTGTAATAAATAAAGATCTGAAAATAGTAAACGATGTTCTTCAGTTTGTTTTATGCAATTCCTCCAGGTGTCACTACTTGGAACCTCTCAGAAAATGAGTTATAGCAAAAATGGCATACCTTGTTGAATTCTAGCTTATTCTAGAGAGTGACCTTGTAGAGTGTGCCCCACACGGAATATTTGTTGAATAGATATGAATATGTTACATAGAATACTAAAGAATGTACTCTAACCAACACATTTGGTCTTACTGAATTTGGATCTGTTATGAAGAAGCTATGATGTTTGTACCCGAAACACCCATTTTAGACTAGTTTTAGGACTAGCCACAAACCCTATTTTCCACGGACTGTAACTCCAAAAATACAACGATTCCCAAGATGAAATGTTTACCACAGATACCTGGATATGTTTCCTCATTGGCCTATCAATTTCACAGTCTGAATCATTCTATAAAAAAACATTATTGCGAAAATGGTGAGATGACCTGTAAACAACATACCTTAGAAAGCATCATCAAAAGAATTTATCCTCCCTTGAATTCCGGCCTTCTTTTCTTCACGTTCCCTCTCAAATTTGGCTTAGATATCCTTTGTCTACCTCATTCACCTATAGATATTCAATATTCTCAAGTGTGATATAAAATGAGAGAGCCTTTCCTCTTATTTATACTCTCCAAGTAGCTTCCTTAGAAGTATCTTCTAGGTCATTTTGCCCACTTTCCTTATTTTAGGGTTAACCCACTTCTAATTTATCCATTAAATTTATTATTTAAATAATTTCTTTTGTATTTACATTGAATTATAGTAAACTCATTACTTCACTTTATTATTTACCTTCTAAAATCTCTTAAACCAATTTGACTACTTTGACCTTTTGGGTCTTCTAGATGACATATGAGGGTCCTCCAACTTCGTAAGGCCAAAACTCTCAAATCGTGAGGAGTTATGTGACGTTCCACATACCACCAGAAATGGTATGACATGTACTATCCATATAAAATAGTATTACATGCAAATATATCAAAACTCATACTATTATCCATCAAACAAACTTGGGTCCATTACCCAAACCTGGGTTCTCCAACTTCTCATGGCCATAACTCTTTAACCATGAGGAGTTATGTGATGTTCCACATACCACCGGAAATGGAATGAAATGTGATATCCATATAGAATATTATTACCTTCTAATATATTAAAACTCATACCATTATACATGAAACAACCCTGGGTCCATTACCCAAACCTTTGTGCTACTAGAATTCACTACCGGACTTTCTTCAAGGGTTGACATCAGTGACAACCAACCTTAATCAACAAATACTTCCGGGCTTCATTCTCTGCCAGCTCTGAAAAGAGAGAAACAAAATAATTTTCCTTTCATCTTAGCTTGACTGGAAGAAAATTTGGCAACACATAACTGATAACATCAAAGAAACCATTCTCTTTCATCCCTGGAAAGAGGAAGACTTGTCTTGTTATCCACAGGAAAAGTTCATCTTGGAAAACTAGATCATCAACTTTCACCCACATTTTGCAAGGAAACCCAAAATTTTACAAGACCAAGGAATCCCTTCACACTAGTCTCCTCTAGCTCCAGGATTCATCAAATCAAACTTTGACGGAGCTTCCAAAGGTAATCTAGGGCTTGCCGGCTTTGGCGTGGTTCTTCACAACAGTCAAGGAATAATAATACTCATCGTAACAGGCAGTATTGGACACAACACAAACAACGTAGCTGAGATATGGGGTCTAATCAAAGGAATACAACTTGCTCAAGACACTGGGCACAACAATCTGATCATCGAGGGGGATTCTCAAATAAACCTAAGCCTTTTCGAAAAGATACTCAATTGAGCATGTTATAGAAAGATTTGCCTCACCATTGTTATCTTGCACATAGGGCCTTTTTCCATTTCCATATGCAGACTTATCATCCATTTCTAATGAATCCAGAGCTAAAAATATATATTTTTCCACATATATTATCCCTATCAGGTATACAAGATGAGTATACGCTTGCTGCTCCACTATAGCTCGCGTATATCAAGATTTGTGCCAGAAAATACAAAATGAGGTCGGGTTTCCATGTCACGACAGAAGATCTCTGATCCTTGGCCTTCCATATACTGGAAACGTTCCAAATCGGCCTTTCAGTTGCATTCTGAAAGCTATAAGAGCACAATTTCAATCTATGGAAAAGAGGAGAAAGCATTCAACCTTGAGAGCAAATTTATTCTGGAGAAATTACTTCATATTGAGTTTGCATCCCTTTGTCCCTCAAGTCTGAAAACAATGTTCAACCCCTAAGATATTTCCCTATTGTTGAGAGGACCTCATTGCCTCTTTCCTATGAGCTTGCCTTTGGTGGAGGATTGAAGTGGTGGAGACCCAGTTGGAAGGAACTCGGTTTCTTGGTTTCAAACCGTGTCAACAAAGAAGTCTGTAACGTTGTCACTTCTGTTGATCAATTATTGATAGAAATACTCATTTCCCGTCCTATTGGTATCTTGCAAATATATGATTATTATCCATGGGCGTGTTTGTAATGTTTATTAATGGATTATGCTATCTGATGTGCTAACCCCTTTTATATTATCACTATGTACTTGCTTTGCTAGTTTGTTGAGAACTTCTTGCAGGTATAAAGCTTTGGGTCAAAGTGCTCAACAATGGAACATCATCAAATGTTGGATCGAGGTAGGCCTCTTTCTTATATTGCACATTAGTTTATATAACATATGTTGGAATTGAGGTGATTTCTGCAGTCATACCTGTCTGTTGTGGTTTACCCTTGGCCATAGAGAGTTTTTCCATTGTAATAGAAATGGTGAATCCACTGGGGAGAGATCTTCCTTCTAAGGGTTGAAGTACTTTTTCTTCTTACATTTCTCTTTTTCCTTTTTATTTTTTGTCGTATCACTACTTGACAGATTCTATTCACTCTGAGTCTGAGTTGTCAGCCTTTTTCCCTTGCCTGACCTTGTTTTAAAGCATATACGCCCTTTTTTCCTTGACAATTGCGTATACACACGTGTTGTCTCACTGCAAGAAGCGTATATACGCTTTGTTCTCCTGAACAATCGCATATACCACTTCCCCTTGATTGTTTTCTTGTTTTAGTGACTGCTGGGTGGGATTTGAAGATTGTTGAGCCTTCTTAGGTCTCTATAGTGCCTGTTGAGATTATATGGGATGACAAGAAACCTGTTTGGAGTTGAATTTTTGGGCGAAGTCTTTCTCTTTGTTTTCCATTTTTGATTTGTCCTTTTTCTCTGGGCTATTTGCGTAGCTGCTTGGTATTGTTCTCGAGTTATTTATTTTATACACAGTAGAATTTATATATCAGGTTGCTCATCAATCCATGCATTTTCTTTTTATTATATTGAAAATACAAAAAAATAGGCATTTTGCATTGGTTGGAATTTCTGTCTTGGAATCTTTATCATTAGCTTAGCACATTTAGTAAAAGATTGCATTTTACTTCTGAATTACATAGGTTAAATTGAAGACTGCACTGTTCTTATTTACCATATCATTCATTGAAAAGTTAAAGATATACTTTGCATTATATCCATATTTGTTTTCTTCCAGAGTCGTAACACCATGAGTTTTACTTCCATACCTTTTTGAGTAACCACAACCAATAAAATTTACGTTTTAAACTAAAATTGATTAGTCACGATTTTATTTTTAGGGTGCACAAACTAGCCTAGGATTTAGTGCCTTGGAATAGGATCTTGTGAGTAAACTTCTCCAAGGCAATTATATCAACATATGTGTCTGAGATAGGGAGTTGAGAATTCGATTGTATAATTGGTAATATCAGGAGGCTCCGCTCACACAGGAGTTAATCACGAGGTTGCATGAATTTAGTTGAAGGGATAACCCTTGGATACTCACCTAGCGTCAAAGATATTTTTGTGGATTTATTCGTATTTGGGGATCTTGCTAGTACCCATACCTCTGTGAGAGGCGGTGCTTTCAAGGTTTCGGGCTTTTCTACCCTTCCCATACGGTGATCCAGACTTATGACTGCTTACCTATGCATCAGTTATATAGTGGTTTATTAGTTTCTTGACTAAGGTATCTCATAGGTTACTTGCAGGGGTTATTCTTCTTGTATACTGAGTCAGATAGGGGTCAAAAAACACACAACCTTTATGGAGGATTACCTCTCCGGGGGGATCCGACCGACTGGTTGTTAAGCCTACGAGGGACCTTATAACTGATTCTGTTACCTCCAAACTTTAACGAGGAGTCTCAGGTCCCTCTTGAATGAGACATACCTTCTTTAGCGAGGGAGGCCACTCAGCCACTTTATCCCATTTGCATGCATATTGGTCGTTTGACTTTTTGGTATTCTCTTTGACTACTAGTTGGCCTTAGGATATATTTTTATTCATTGGAGAGTCATAAGTTGTTGTGGAGTCAGACCAGCTTACTCATAGGTCCTGTCGATTGTTACAGTTACCATCGGTTTTCGAGTTCTTGCCTTCTAAAAGGCGTAGAGTTATTAGGAGTGATACACACACATCCACTTTTCAGACTTGTGGTTATACAAGGATGAGTACCAAGTCTACTCTTCAGAACACTTGGATTTCTTCAACTCCCAATCCTACTATAGTTAATGACACCCCTTTCGACACCTATAGCCGCTATAGTTGCAGTGTCGAAGGCTTATAACAGTACTATGGCTCGGCCTGTAATTAATGCTTCTTATCTTGCATCAAATCCTTTTGGGGGTTTCGTTCACTCACCAAGTTACAATGTTCAGACCATCCCTGTGGCTTCTAGTTCATTTTCTTATGGTATGCCTAACTTCACTTCGCACTTTTCGACTGCCATACCAGCTGTTGGCCCTAACGCTAGATTTGGACTTGGGGGAACTACACCTCCTTACACTCCTTTCCCGTTTGGTGGTTCTCATATACCCCAAGCGAATCCTAATGTCGTAAGTGTCCCTATTCTCAACCCCAGGTATAATCCTTCTACGGCTGGATGGAACAAAACAGTTGGTGGACAAGTTTCTCCCTATATCCCTATCCCCTCGGTGCTGATTCCGAAAAATACTTTTGGCATGATGAAACTTCTTCAATCCTCTGGGTTCCCACCTGGAGGAGGTCAATCTTACACTTTGGGAACTCCCCAACCTGGATCTAATCCAGTTGGGGGAAATTTTAACAATCCTCAGCTTGGATCTAATCCAACTGGGGGAAACTTTCATAACCCTTATCAGAACATTCCTGCTGGAATGATGCCCAATCCATATTTTACGAATAATACTGAAGGAGGGTCTTTTAATCCCGAACAAGGTTTTGGTCCTTACCAGAATCCTTGATGGAATACAGTTCCTAACACACAATCTTTCACAGGAGGATGGGGCCATGTGTCACAACCCCCTATTCCCTTTCTGGCCATGCTTAATTTTCCATATTTGTCTAAACTAATGAATGACCCGGTGAGTCATGATGACACATGGCCCCCTGTCCCTAAAAACCTTCCGTCTGACATTCCAAAGTTTGAGGGTAAGAATGGCAAAGACCCTGGTGACCACGTCACTACTTTTCACCTTTGATGCTCATCGAATTCTCTGAATCATGATTATATTATATTACGATTGTTTCAACACACTCTCATTGGAGTCACATCATAATGGTACATTGAGATACCTAGGGGGACATATGGATATTTTCATCATTTGGTGCTATCCTTTCTCAACCACTTTCAACTGCCCATTCGTTATGATGTTGGCCTTGAACTTTTGTCGACTTTATGCTTGGGTGCTGACACTCACATCTCGGACCATATCTAGGAATGGCATAGGAGAAGGCGGTTGGTTAACACTCCTATACCCTCGACCTTTCTTCTAGAATGGTTCCTAAAGTCTTTGCATGCTCCTATTTCAAAGGACATTGCTACTTCCAGGGTTTTCAACAAGGAAGAAGCTATCTTTAGAGCCCATCAACTTGATTTGATATATGCTCAGTCTCGGATGTTATACCACCTTCTTCCAGATGCACCGCTGACAAATCACGATCCTAGACAGACTCTCGGACCTCATGCCGATGGCATTGTAGGCTCCACCAATGTAAATTCCATAGACTTGGCAATGAAGTCTATTGGAGGGCCAACTTCGTCTAGATCCTCCAAACCCACCTAATTGATGGATGTATATTTTGTGCAATCGTCGAAGAATTCAAATGGTGACCAACAACCAGATGGGAATAAAAGGAAAGGTTGAAATAATCATAAGGGTGGGAAGAATAATAATAAACCCAAGGACAAAGATAATAATGGGAAACAAAATGATAATGCTAGAGAGGAAAAGAAAGAGAAACATAAGGTGAAGTTTGCTTGTAAACTTTGTGTTGATGACCACCTTACACACTTATGCCCCAAACTTACGGAGGCTGCGAGGATTTTAAATCTACCGCCCATCGTGTTGATGAACCCATTCCCACACAATTGACACTTAGCCTCAAGTTATTAGAATGCCGAAAATGCGTCCGGTGGAATTCAAAACCCACCGTCGCAAGATGGTGATCGTGTTTGCATCAATATGGTTGATGAGAAAATTTATATAGCCACCCGCTCTCCAGATTATAGCTCTTCAAAAGCTAGTACCAGCCTAGAAGCTCCTCCTCCACCCCCAGAGATGAACTTACAGATTGAGAAACAAGATCCACTGCCTCATATTCTGAAAGGAGTACTCAAGCGCTCTACGCACAACCTTAATGCTAGAGCCACCCAAAACTACTCTATTGTTGAGGATCTGAGCCAAACCCCTTGTGCGATGTCGGCTTTGGAGGTACTCCAGATGTGTCCATCATAGAGGAATGCCTTACTCTCTGTCTTAGGAGCTCTAGAACCTAGTGGCTTGAAAGTTATCAAGTTTTATGTCATGGACGTGAAGCCTCCCTTACCCTAAAATGTGGCTTTTCAAATCCACGTGGAGTATTCCAAGTATACTATCAAATGAGCGGTCGTTGATGATGGTGTTGCCACTTGAATGATGTCCCTCATCTGTTGGAAAGCTATCGGTTCTCTGACCCTTTCCAAGTCGTCGAACATGTTGACTGCATTTGACGGTCATTCCTTCCACCCTCATGGTATTCTCCCCGCCTTTCCGATCCATTTAGGTGGGAAGATGGTATAGGTGGAAGTAGTGGTAGTTGATGCACCTCTCGATTATAACTTGTTAATAGGTCGCAATTGGAACTATGTTATGGTTGTTGTCGTATCATTTGTTTTCCATATACTTTGTTTTCCTCATCAGGGGGATATCGTGACGATCCACCAGTTATCGTTTGTGTACTCTAGTCCTAATGCATCTGTTGGACCTTCGATTCCTATGATTAACAATTCTCAGCTGACAACTGAGAATATCAGTGTCAGAATGTATTTTTCCCGCATGGTTACTTTCGACTTCTCCACACCGATTCATCACGTTTACGCCATATCTAGTAGGCCTGCTTCAACCGGCAGGTCCATACCTTTCTGCACTTCCTATTTTAGTGGTTCATGGACCCTACCTTCTCCGAATTCATCGGGTGAAGGATAGTTGCATGCTGGCATGGCTATGCCACTATCAGCAGTGGAGATTGCGTATCAAGCCATTCTTGACTCCTCTGTCGATCCTGATCCTATTACCTCACAGATAGACGGGGAGGATCCCATTCTTAGGCCTGTATGGGCCACCTCGTTATCTTGTTCACATGATTTCTTAGATGAGACTTTGCCTTTAGACGAAGCCATCCTTGAATCCATGAATGGTTCCGAGAGACCTTGGGATGACATGCATCATCGATCTTATTTTCTCCCAAGTGTTGAAAGAATCGAGCAAGATGCTTTTTGATTTACCTTGAGTGAGATAGTCGGTCACGCCGTAGTTCCACTTGATATGCACAACATTTATGCCAAAGGAAATATGGTGAGTATTTCTCCTACTGTCCCGATCGATATCTCTCGTACCCCTGACAAGATTTATAACGTAAATATAGGTGCGGATTGTTCGTCGGAAGATATTTTGATTTACACCAACCTCTTCAAAGAATTTCAAGATGTATTCGCTTGGTCATATGAAGAGATGTCAGGGATTGACCCTCATATTGTCGAACATGAGATTAGGACTCATCCAGATGCTAAACCTGTTCGACAATGTCTTAGAGATATTAATCCTAGGAAGGCCCCCACTATCAAGGAAGAGCTGGAGAAGCTACTTAAAGCTGGCTTCATCTACCCAGTTCCCTTAACCGAATGGGTATCCAACCCCATTCCTGTGAATAAAATGCAAGGAACCATCCATGTGTGTATGGAATTTTGTGACCTGAATAAGGCTTTTCCTAAAGATAACTTCCCCATGCCTTCCATTGATCAAATTCTTGATGAGTGTGCGGGAAGCGAAATATTTTCCTTTATGGATGAATTTTCAGGATATAACCAAATCCAGATCAAACCTGAGGACCAACACAAGATGACATTTATATGTCCTTGGGGTACTTTTGCATACTAGAAAATGCCTTTCGGCCTGAAAAATGCTGGAGTGACCTTCCAACGTGCCATAACTTTTTCTTTTCATGATCTCAAGCACATAGTCAAAGATTACCTTGATGATCTTGCTTCTCACTCTTGCAAGAGAGTGGATCATGTTACACACCTTTAGCTAGTTTTCAAAAGATGTCGTTACTAAAGAATCCGGTTAAACCCTCACAAATGCATCTTTTTCATTAAGTCTGGCCGTCTCTTAGGATTCCTAGTTTTCGAGACCGGGATCATGGTAGATCCTATTAAGGTTGAGGCAATACTTCAATTGCCTCCCCCACACATGATTAGACAACTTCAAAGTTTACAAGGGAAAGCTATCTTTCTGCGTCGGTTTATAGTGAATTATGCCAATAGCACTAAGCATTTCATGCACCTATTGAAGAAAGACACTCCTTTTATCTAGGATGGGCGACCCCGGGGGTCTTTCGATGCTTTAAAGAAAGCCTTAGTATCGACCCCTCTACTGAAATATCCTGATTACAGTAGAGATTACTTGTTGTATATTGCCACGTCTAAAGAGATGATTGGTATGGTTATAGTTTAGGAGGATGATGAGCTCCATTAGCACGTCATCTACTATCTTAGTCGAAATTTAGTCGGTCCTGAGTGTAATTACTCTCACGTTGAAAAGCTAGCTTTGGATGTCGTTCATGCAGTCTAATGTTTACGACACTATATATTGCTTTGAAAAACTACTGTGGTTGTCGATGTCAATCCGTTTCAATACGTCCTCACTATGCATATCATAGGTGGAAAATAAAATAAATGGATTTTCATCTTACAAGAATTTGATCTCGACTTTGCTTTAGCCAAGTCCAAGAAATCACTATTTTTTCCAAAGTTAATATCCAATTTTCCACGATTAGATGAGAATGTTTTCCATGTCGATTCGCTTGCATACAAACACATTTTCCTTGTCTTGTTGTCCGACCCCTAGTATGGAGACATTGTTTTATATCTTCAAACCTTCAAGTTCACTCAACATCTCTCGCAAGATGATCGACAAGGTGTTAGATACCAAGCGAAAAAGTATACCATCGTCTGTGACACTTTGTATCACCGAGGAATAGATAGTATCTTACGTCGCTTCTTAACTCATGAGGCAGTCGAGTTAGTCCTGAATGATTGCCACAAAGGGGCTTGTGGTGGTCATCTATCCGGGCTTGCGACAACCCAAAAAATCCTGTGAGATGGTTACTTCTGGACCACCATATTTAAAGATTGAATTGAAGCGGTTAATAAGTGTCACACCTGCTAGGTGTTCACTCGAAAAATGCGCTCACACCCAACCCCCCTTCACCCAGTCATTACCGTCGGTCCCTTCACCAAGTGGGGGGTAGATTTCATCGATTGCAACCCAACTTCGGCTGGGGGGCATCAACACATTATCGTGGTTGTCGACTACTTTACCAAGTGGGTCGAAGCCATGCCTACCGTAAACTCCGATGGGAAAACTGCAACCTTCTTCGTGTTCAACCAAATATCACCCGGTTTGGTATCCCGAGTGAGATTGTCACTGATCATGGCAGTCACTTTCAGAATGAAATGATGGTAGAACTAGCATCCAAGATGGGGTTTAGACATGGTCACTCATATCCTTATTACCTCCAGACAAATGAGCAAGTAGAGACTGTTAATAAGTCTCTAAAGACCATTTTGCAAAAAACTGTCAGCCGGAGTAATTCTGATTGCCACATCATGCTATATCCTGTGCTTTGGGCATACCGAACCTCGATCAAGACTGCCATCAGTTTTTCCCCTTTTCAGTTAGTACACGGTGTGGAATCGATACTTCTTGTTGAATGTGAAATCCCTTCTCTCAAGTTGGAAGTCGAGCTCCTACCTGAGACTTCAGATTTAGAGTGATGCCTCATGCACCTAGAGAGTCTTGACGATCAGCGTCGAGATGCCTTTATGACTATCAAGGAAAAAAAGAAACATGTCAAGGTTCAGTACGAAAAGTCTGTCTGTCCCTGGTTGTATGTTGAGGGTGACTTGGTCATCTTGTATGACCAAGCCAAAGAACCGCTAGGGTAAGGCAAGTTTAAACCCATGTGGCACGGTCCTTATATCGTGCAACGTGTTCTAGAAAAATTAGCATCGAGTTGGAAGATTATGAAGGGAAAAACTGGTCAAGCCTAGAAATGGGCTCTACTTGAAAAGGTATTATGCTTGAGCCCTAGGCTTGGGTGAAACCCTTTGTATACTAATGTAAATTTGGTGTATATACATATTTTTCACCTTTTCTTTTTGTCTTTGGCTTGCTTATCGAGTTTTCCCTTTTGGTTGGAAGATGTCAACGGAGTCTTCAGTCTACCTAGGATTAGTAGATGGAGCCAGTCGTCATACATTGAACTTGCCTTCCGCCGCTTGGGTGATTTACTCACCCGAGGGTCTACTAGTGTCTTCAGGTGGCGTATGCCTAGGGCCATCCATGAACAATGTGGCCTAATATAGCGTCGTCATATAAATTTTGCGTGATTCCATCTCACATGGAATTCACTCTCTAGAGGTTCGCCTTGATTCTCAGTTAGTAGTATGTCAGTTGAATGACCGTTACCGTGTGCGTGATCCTACGTTACTCCGTCGATTCCTACGGGTACATCTTTTAGAACAACAATTTGATTTTATTACATATTTTCACATCCCTAGAAGTTCCATTCATGTATCCAATGCATATGCTAATTATGTTTTAGATTGCCATTTTTCACATTAATAAAGTAAAGAAAATCATTAAATCAATGTACACATTGTAAGATATGAGTAAAGTTGAACATCCCTCTTTATATATTTCAAAAATATATGGTGTTTATATTACAAAATTGGGGCTAAAACCCTCAAAATACATATACAGTCGATATACATATCCCATGACATCTATGCTTGTGGCGCTAGATGCGTATCATGATAGAAAACCATGGCATTTGCGTGACGCCGGAAGAATCGTACCCATGCTCTAGGTACACCAACAACCTATTGATGCATGGCTTCAAGTAGATCCTCTACTTGAACCATAAGAATCCTCTGTGTCAGACAAGACAGGTTTCCCTGCACGTTCTGTAGGACTCTCTCCGCTTCTCCTCCCACTGCCTCATCTCTCCGGTGCCTTTGTCTATGTCGTAAGAATCCCTCTGGCCATTGCAGACCCACATCTGTAATCACAGAAGTATCTAGTTAATATTCAAACACCATCCAAATTTTTTTTTTTTTCCTTAAATACAATAATACAAAAAAATGAAATATGTAATTTTTTTTTACCTATGGCGCCATAAGTGACCCCTAGTGGAAGCGACATATCTGGGTCTCCTCAGAAATCAATCCCCGCATAGGGATAGTCATCCATAGAAATGATTTGTCTCCACCACCAGAAGAAAAAATCATCATTGTAGGGTGTCGACACCCTACCTCCCCCCTGCCATTTCATGATTTCGATCCATCGTGCCATAGCTGGATCACATGGTCCCCTAGGAAGGATATCCACTCTAGGTCCCAGACCTGGGACCCACTCGAAAATGAAGCTGCAAAGGATAGAAGCAAACTTGAAGTTTCGCTTACCCCTCTGATTGCACTCTGTCAACTGACCTTTCATATTGGTCAGTAGTGAGGTACACCAATCGTAGACAGTGGGCCTCACACACTCCAATACGTAAAAAATAAGTGGTCTCAATGCTTGATGCAGTGAGGCCGATCCTATGATCCTGGTAAGCATAAACACAATAATATTCAAGATGAGGTTACCTATAGTCCAGATGGGGATTTGACTTCCCACCATGGGAGTCCCTGCAACACAATGGGCCTCGATATACTCCTCAACCTTCATCTCACTCCCTGCCCTACGTGACTTGAGGTCCACAACCTCTCCTTGATGTGAAAGTCTTGTCAAAAAGTAGATGTCCTCTACTTCGATCCTTAATGGTTGTCCATCAAGGATAAAGCTCTCGCTATTAGGATCCCAATAGCCCACCAACATATCCAACAACCTCACTTGGGCCCTCATTCCTTTGAGAGCCCAAAAATTGTACAAACCATATCTTTTTAGAGCCACTTGAGCCACCAGATCTTGATCCACTACTGCATCTACCTCCTCATGCTCTAGCTCTCTCCATTCCAACACCTTCATCCTGCAAAAAACTAATCATTTTTTAGTTAGAAACCCTTATTTTTTTCCATTTGCGTATGTATACATGGTTTATCCACAAATAATCGTGGGTAGGGTCTAATATACACCCCATCTGGTTCACACAGGGGTGTATATCTATTCATATACGCGACCTATTTAGAGAAACCCGCGTATACCAAAAACTCCAAATTGCACCCTCAAAAATTAACAAAATAGAACCTAATTCAGAAATGTAAACCATTGAATTTGAAAAGTATGGGATGAAGAGTTACCTGATCTAGACGGTTCATGATTCCGTTGCCTATCACTCCCACAATCGTCATTTGAATCCTAAAGGTATTTTAGTCTAAATTGCACTATTTGGGTAAAAATGAGAATGATACAGTAAATTTTGATTTTATTAGTATTTATAAGCTATTTTTACCCACTTGATATAGTTTTACGCTATTGTTTCGCCTAATGGACTAATTAAAGAGTGTTTTTAAGATGGTTTTTGCAGTTTTGACTCAATTTTATTGCGGATTTCAACGTCATAGTTGGTTGTTTGTCTCCTTGGGCAGGTATATTCATAACCTAACATATAGGATAGGTATCTACTCCATCGTGCATTTTTGCATTATCCTTCGACTACCATTTTTTACGCCTTAGGTACGAACCCATTTATTGCAACATATAACCCCCCATCTGCTATTAATAGCGTCGTTAATAAATGATAGAGACTTACCAAACATGGGTACCCTAGTTAGAACCTCTTTGTCATTTGGTGCCCATGCCGAGTTTTTCCTTAGGACCAGGAGTCCATTATAATTCAATACATGACTGTATGATGAGCCTCATTTCTCATTCATGCACATGTGGCCTTATTACCCACAGAATCCCAAAAATGAGCCTCAGTTAAGCTTTTTTCCAGCTCATCCAAAAAATGAAAAGATCGTCGAGTCATTTTTCCCTTTCACACTCGTTAAAGTGGGATTTGAAAGGTCATGATTCTTAGTTAAGCTCTTTTCCGACTCGCTACCAAAAATTGAAAACATTGTCGAGTGAACTTGTCTTTTTCACACTCGTAAATTGGATTTGAAAAGACGTCTATTTGGCACACGTTTACCCCTTTTTCACACCAAGTAGACTAAAAGATATAAAAAAAGACATTTTTTGGTGTTAATTTGTAATTGCATCTCATGCCCTCGCTTGCAGTATTGAGCCTTTAGCCAGTTCTCACTTTGCATTATAAACCGTTGCCTAAGAAATTTGCATCCTCAATCGAGTAGAGACTTGTTTATATCCTTCACAATTTGACACCCTATACCCTGGAGGGAACATCACCCTGAGTGTTCATCTTCCGCATGCATTTCCTTGCATTAAGCATAGGTACGTTCCACTGCTGGAACTAGTTTTTCTTACTTGCGACACTCGTTCCCTCTTCTGTATCATAGCATTCATTTGTTATGAAAAAAAAAAAAAAGACGGGCGAGAAGGGAGTACTATATTGTAATTGGCAGCAGTCGTGTCTCCTTTGAACAGAGCACAAAGTTATTGAGTCCTTCTGTCATCATAATTTTGGGTTTAGCATCACCTTAGGAAGATGATCTCGCTACAGATCTTTCTCTACTAATTGGTTACTCTTCTAGTCCCTATAGAGAACGTTATTGATGCCTCCTGCATCTAATTGTCACATCATTGATTCCATGTTGCCAGAGTCCACCATCTGTCTCATGCTCTTGTTCAAAGGAAGTCTATCAACCTGTGTCGGCCACTCCTCAGAAATATTGACTTTGCATGTCGTCCATACCCTCATTTTGTCTCAGAATCACATGATACTTTGGTCTTATCATGCACCCTGGCCCTACTTTCATCATTGGTAGGTCACCTTGAACCCAACAATTGATATTTCATCATTGGTCATTGACTAGGTGGTTTCCCTTGTGTTCAACGGTAAGACATCTATTCACACTTTGGGATTCATGTAGTGTCTTGGATTCCATTAGCCTTATTGGTTGTTTCCTCTCCTTTGTCAACAATTTTTCATCATTGGTTGTTATTCAGAGGGTCCTTTTCGTGTACCTCTTGCATTTGGCACACGCGAAAGACGCACAGGGTCGTTGGTTCGTGAACATGTTCTTCATTCGATCTCCACCAAACCATGAAGCTCCTGCTTTGTTCCTCGTGCTGACTGATGACAGATTCCTTAATGCTCTCCTTTCAACAGGTCTCTTTCCATCGGCTTCAGCTCATTTATTCTGGATATGGGACCTAGATTTTTATGAGTACCTTGAGGCTTGCAGTCATTAGTGGCAGGCTCTCTCACCATTGACATATGGGAATACATCAATTTATCCTGATCAATGGATTTCTCAAGTGTTCGACATCGAATCCTTTTTCACACTTGTAAGAATGTACTCGATGCCTTGATACCTAATTTCATTATTGGTAGGTTGTTTCACGTTTGTTAATGGTATACCTCAATGACCGATAATCAAATGATGTCTCATCGTGTTTGACCTCAACTCCTTTATTAACATGATGTAGACTTTCACCTTTGGCGGATAGTGTAGAAGACTTGAAGACATCACTATGTGGCCACAACTTTCCTGATTTGTTGCTTCTCCTTCATTGGACTAGTACCTATTTGACTTCAGTGATCATGGGAGATCAGATTGTACTTCATGGTGTACAAATATCTTCAGATTGATATTTTAGACTAGTTTCACTGGGCCTTGTTCGTGAATATGACAACTTTTGGCATGTAACCACATTGGTATATTTTCCACATGGATCTGCATTGTATTCTTAGCAGCCATGTATGCAAAGTTAGTACATAATGTAATGAGAAATTGAGTTCTTCCAGCTAGTTCTCTACCACTCCACTTCTAGGTTATTTATAATGTATTTCGGCCATCACAGTTACTCCTCTGATCTCACACATTAGGGGGCATCTATTATAGAAAGAGTTTCCTCACCATTGCTATCTTACACAGAGGGCCTTTTTCCATTTCCCTATGCAAACTTATCATCCCTTTTTGATGAATCCATAACTAAAAATATACATTTTTCCACATATACGCTCCCTATAAGTTATACAAGATGCGTATACACTTGATGCTCCACTACAACTTGTGTATATCGAGATTTGTGCCAAAAAGTACAAAATGAGGTTGGGTTTCCATGTCACGATATAATATCTCTGATATAAGATGCGTATACACTTGATGCTCCACTACAACTTGTGTATATCAAGATTTGTGCCAAAAAGTACAAAATGAGGTTGGGTTTCCATGTCACGATATAATATCTCTGATCCTTTGCATTTCATATACTAGAAATGTTCTGAATCGGCCCTTCAGTTTCATTTTGAAGGCTATAAGAGCAAAATTTCGAGCTATGGAAAAAAGGAGAAAACATTCAACTTTGAGAGCAAAGTTACTCTGGAGAAATTACTTCATATTGAGTCTGCATCCCTTTGTCCCTCAAGTCTGAACACAATGTTCATCCCCCAAGCTCTTTCCCTATTGTTAAGAGGACCACATTGCCTCTTTCCTATGATCTTTCCTTTGGTGGAGGATTGAAGTGGTGGATACCCAGTTGGAAGGAACTTAATTTCTTGGTTTTGAATCGTGCCGACACGGAAGTATATAATGTTGTCACTTCTGCTGATCAATTATTAATAGAAATACTCCTTTCTTGTCCTATTGGTATCTTGCAAATATATTATTATTATCTATGGGTGTGTTTGTAATGTTTATTAATGGATTATGTTATCTAATGTGCTAACCCCTTTTATATTATCACTATGTACTTTCTTTTCTAGTTTGTTGAGAACTTCTTGCAGGTATAAATCTTTGGGTCAAAGTGATCAATGGTGGAACATCATCAAACGTTGTATCGAGGTAGGCCTCTTTCTTATATTGTACATTAGTTTATATAGAATATGTTGGAATTGAGTTGATTTCTGAAGGCATACCTGTCTGTTGTGGTTTACCCTTAGCCATAGAGAGTTTTTCCCTTGTAACAGAGTAGATCTGGAAAACATCTCCCCTTATTGGTGACTTACCACAGGACTCGGTGCAATTGCAACTCTCATTTCTCCACACTTGTTGCTCATTCCTTCGCATGTGAGAAGGAAAGCCAACTAGGTATAAAACAAACCGGATAATTTTGGGGTGGATTTAGAAGGACCAGATATCCTCTATAGATCCCCCACTCATAGCGATAATCGCCTCTTCCAGGATTTCTTAGCTAAGGCTCTCAACACAAACAGACCCCCCGATGGGGTGTCAGAGCGCTCCACGCATCCAAAAATGAACTCAACACCCGCCACCTCGCCTCAAACCACATGATGACACCTGTTGCTCCCTTCATCCTTTATTACCACCTTATGGTTGCTGCAACCATCCATTCCACCATGCTCTCAAAAAAATTCTTTAGTGCACTCAGAGATGGCCTCCCATCATAGTTATGGAATTGGTACATAGTCCAATCCTCTTGTGCTTGTGAGCCTCTACTCTCCATCGTCCCTCTTATGGAAATGGTCACCCCCCCAGTTGGTTTCTATCATCCTCCCCTTCCAGAAACTATTGCACTATGTCGTTCTCCCTAGTGCATACCTGGTTTTTCCTGTTTGAATCCCCACCTCTCCCTCTCGTTCGTCAATCTATGCCTCACCTTCGATGGAAGCCGAAGAGAGGTGCCCTCTGGTACCAAAATAGAGCGGCCATGGCTAGCAGGAACCCACCCACATTTTCTCCTATGCTTAGCTTCTCACCTCCATCCTCCAATCAGTCCTCACCAAACCAAGGTGGCCTTACACCTCTGTCCTCGCCATGGTATTTCCAAGTTGAATGGTTTGATATTCAAGGGAATTCTCTTTGCTACGTTCCTGTGCCTCTCCCCAACCTAGCTTCGAGCTCATAGCTAACATTGGAACACCCCTCTAGTGCACCACCCTTCACTCCCTTGCCACCCCCGTCGCCATCTTTTGTTCCTTCACTAGAGGAATTCAACACACAAATGAAGGAACTCCAATTGGAGGCATCTAAAATCCAAGCTATGCTCCATTTAGATTGTGCTTCGTGCCTATGACTTGGGGATTCAATCTCAATTATCCAAGAATTGGCCTTCGCAGTCCATGAGGACATCAATGACCTCCATTTTAGGCTGGAACACCTAGAACAGTGTGCAAAGAAAATTGAATCTCTTCTCTCGACACTGCTCCATTCCCTGCATTCTCCAAACTCGAGCACCAACGTCCCCACATATCCAAGTGTAATTCTAGATCCAAAATTCTAGGGTGAAGATGAACGAGGTGTGGATGCATGCGCACAGGTAACACAGGAAAAGAGAGACACCATGTGGGGCGCACATGCAACAGAAGACGAGGACATGAAAGCACACCAGACACCATGATAGTCGATAAGTGCACAAGTGTCAGCATGCATGTTTTATTTTGACAATTGTTAGTTGTTTCTCGAAGGTTTTGTTTAGGCTGTTGGAGTTTAGTAAAGTCTATTTTTTTGAGTTTGTTAGTCGATAGGTGTTTTCTATTTCATCGTATAATCTTCTTTTATTTACAACTTGAATGCATGGAACAACCGAATCGGTTTCCCCACGGGGAGATTAAGGAAAACATGTCTAATTTTCAATGATCTTTACAGTCAACACTAGTACATATGACCAAATTTGTGACAATTTTTCGTTGATATTTCCACACTTATCCATCACAGTTTCCACGCAAGCCAAGATTTTTTTTCATCGGAATAATTTCGTCGCTATATCCACGATCTAGGTGTGCATGGAAAAATCGAAGAAATTATCTCTTCATGTGTCACCACCTTCAAGATTAGTTAACCCTATGCATCGTCGCAATTACGATGAAGTTTCGTCATAATAACAACGAAGAAGCATGTCAATTATGACGAAACTTCATCGCAATTGCGATGAAAATTTATGCCAAGCCAATAACTTATGACGTAGATGTTGAATGTGCGACGCAAAATCATCTCAACTTGTGACGAAAATCTGTGGCAATATCGATGAAAATGTATCTCAAGACCAAACTTACGACGTAGATGCTATATGTGCGATGAAAAGTTGTGGCAAATTGCGACGAAATTTCTTCACTATTGCGACGATTGTGGTAAAATACAAAATTTGTTTCCGATGAACTATCGTCGATATTGCGACGATGACTTTAAGTTTAAAAAAAATAAATTACGTGAGTTATGGTATTACCATATTACATTGTAATATGGTATACAATTGTAATATTGTAATATTCTAATATATTGTAATATTGTAATATTCTATTGAAAGATGGATGTTAGAGAAAATGTGTAGATCTTTTAGATTGAACAAGATTATATATATATATATATATATCCCCTACAAATAATGAAGGCACTAATCAACCAAATATTGGAAGCATGTGTTATCATGAAGTTGGATTAGAAGTAACGATACCAATATGAAAATATACACAAAGAATAATTTGGAATATTACTTCAAAAAAACACATGGATTGCATGAGTGAGTCATTATGCAATTTATATTACACAATACTATGACAACACTTCTAAGATTGATGGATGATATTTTAAGACCATTTCTCAAACTTGTTTATTGTAGCTTCCTTGGATGATATTTTGACTTTTAGCAAGATTTGGGAAGATCATTTGAAACATTTGGAGATGATATTTTTAACCCTTCAACACAATTAATTGCAAGCCAACATGAAAAAATACGAGCTTGGAAAACAATTATTGTTGTGTATGGATTTTGTAGTTAGAGGATGTGAATTTTGTATTGACCTAAGAAATATAAAATTCGTTGTAAATTGGTTGATCCCAGATAATTTAATTGAACCAAGGTAATTCACGGGGTTAGCAAATTATTTAGGAATGAAGTGTCTCTTAAATGCACATTAGAAAAGGCAAGTATAACCTTTCAATTCATTGCAATTGAAAACCAAGTAATTGAATCTTTGATATGAAAGAATTGCAATGCATCAATATTAAATCTAATGAAACTTACAATTTCATTTGAAATCAAAGCAAATTCCGCATGATACATAATGGCAGAACCTTTGATACAATGAAGGAGTTGGATAACATAACACTTGAAACTTTTGTTGGTGCAATCATAATATACCTCAAATAAGATAATGAATTGTACATCATAGTTTAGGCATTGAAGTACTACATGAATTATTTGTTGGGAAAACAAAAAAAAAATAACTCAAATCATAAGCTTTTATAATCCCTGTCAATTGATCCAAGTCACAACAAAGCCCAGACTTCATGTGAATGGTGTCTTGCAACATTTTGATTCGGTAATCAAGTATGATAAATATATACAAAATCACATGGTCAATTTCCTTTAAGACCTTTGATGTTTTTATTTGACCACAACTCTAAAGTTAAATTCTTATGTACTTGAAGAATATAAGGGATTACCTAGATCTAGCTCAAATTTTGGCAAATGGTTAAAACCTTACAAAACTTGTATATATATGCAAGTCTCGAGCCTTTGAGATGATTGTAGGCTTGAAGGAGGATTAAAGTATAAATTTCATAAATTTTTTGTTAAGAAAGAAGATCCAAGAATAAGATCATGTGGGAAGCTTGAAGATATAAAGTTGATATACATTTTAGAGTAAACAAGACTAAATAATATGGTAGTTTTTATACCATGTTGAAACATGAAAACAAGATGTAATTATATTATTCACTCATGTAAAGGTGCATTTTGGAATATCTACATTTATCATGTGTAGTAGATATAATAGATTCTCAATAAACTTTTAATCCACACTCTAGATGATAATGGATATAATTTGAAGAGAATTCTATCCTTTATTTACAATTGCATGGGTATCCCAAGCATATAAATCAAACATTGGTTAATTTGTTGTGAGGCTATAACATCCCAATATTTGGTTTGTCATTTATATATATCATTGTTAATTGCACAATCCAAGTCACAACAAATCCCAGGCTTCTTGTGAATGGCATAGATGATTTTAGGGGCGAAATTTCGCCCATGGGCGAAATTTAGGGGCTTTCAATTTTTTGTTGGACGAATTTTTTGTATGAAAGTGATTTTTTAAAACTTATAATTTATTTTAGGGGAAAAATCGTGTATAGGGTTAGCCCTTGTTTTTAGGGGAGATAGAGGGAAAAAAATTATATTTCGCCCCTAAAATTTGGAGGGACAAGCTTCCATTAGCCAAATTTCTAGAAGTAGGGG
>JZKD02S1672730.1:69996-80498 GCA_000966675.3 Picea glauca
TAGTTTTTTCATAATAAGAATGGTTCTCAAGGCTTGTACCATGTCTAGGGGAAGAAAAAAAGAACATTAAGCTCACAATGAAAGTTCTCAAATTCAAGGGCCATGAACTAGGCCTAAAATAACCATGTAGATATTATTTAAGAGATATTTGGCCTCAAGGTCTATGAACTAGCCATTGAATGATCATGTAGATAATGTTTAAGGGATATTTGGCCTCAATGTGGGATTTGGACACCATTAGTATTTTTTCACATCACATATGGGAGTTTAGGCTTGTACCATCATCAAGGGAAGGAGAAAAGGGAATTAGGATTTAAATGAACCTTATGTGCTTAATGACCAAGATCAAGGCCTCCAATTAGGAATATGAGCAACATTGGTATGCTTTAAATAATAATAATGGCTATTAGGACACCATATGGGCACCATATGGGCACCATTCACAGGTTTTATGCATCATAGTTGGCTCTCAAGGCCTCTAAGAAGGAACTTAGAGCCATTAGGAGGATATAGTTGCATTCATAAGTTGCATTAGGAGGATATAGGTCACACATTCATAAGTTGCATATAGTTGCATAAGTCGCATATACTAGTTGCATAAGTTGCATATAGTTGCATAGTTGCATAAGTTGTGTTGTTGCATAAAGTTTCATGTTGCATAAAGTTGTGTAAAGTTGCATTGTTGCATAAAGTTGCATGTTGCATAATGTTGCGTAAAGTTGCATAAAGTTGTGTAAAGTTGCATAAGTTGCATTATTGCATAAAGTTGCATGTTGCGTAAAGTTGTATAAAGTTGCGTAAAGTTGCATAAGTTGCATTAATGTTGCATAAAGTTGCATGTTGCACAAAGTTGCATAAATTTTCATAAGTTCCATAAACTTTCCCTAAATAAATCTTCTTGATCTTAATTTATTCAAGACTGAGGCTGGACCAACCTCTAATATGTTGTTGCAACAACTTACTGAGATAGGAAGGAATGAGAATGAAATTGTCAGAGAGTTTAACACTAGATTTGAGAAGTTGCTTCAACGAATTTCTAGCAATATTTGCCCCAAAAGAGATCATCTTATTTTCCTTTATACCAAGGCCTTCCCCGGACATTGGTATGATTTAAATAATAATAATGGCTATTTGGGCACCATATGGGCAGCATTCACAGGTTTTATGCATCATAGTTGGCTCTCAAGGCCTCTAAGAAGGAACTTGGAGCCATTAGGAGGATATAGTTGCATTCATAAATTGCATATAGTTGCATAAGTCACATATACTAGTTGCATAGTTGCATAAGTTGCATATAGTTGCATAGTTGCATAAGTTGCATTGTTGCATAAAGTTGCATGTTGCATAAAGTTGCGTAAAGTTGCATAAGTTTCATTGTTGCATAATGTTGCGTAAAGTTGCATAAAGTTGCGTAAAGTTGCATAAGTTGCATTGTTACATAAAGTTGCATGTTGCGTAAAGTTGCATAAGTTTCATAAAGTTGCATGTTGCGTAAAGTTGCCCTAAAAAAATCTTCTTGATATTAATTTATTCAAGACCGAGTCTGGACCAACCCCTAATATGTTGTTGCAACAACTTATTTAGATAGGAAGTAATGAGAATGAAACTGTCAGAGAGTTTAACACTAGATTTGAGAAGTTGCTTCAATGAATTCCTAGCAATATTTGGCCCGAAAGAGATCATCTTATTTTCCTTTATACCAAGGCCTTCCTAGGACATTTGGGTTTTATGGTCAAGGAAAATATCCCAAATACCCTTGAAGAAGACAAAGAGTTAGCTACAAATATTGAGGCTAATATTTTCTCGTGTAAGGTTGAACCTTTTATTGCCCCTAAGACCAAGGCTGGACCAACCCAAGATGCAAATATTTCAAGGGATCAAAAACTGGATGAAGCCGTAAGAGACCTTACTCATATTCAAACCCTGGTGATGAACAAATTCACTAGCCAAGGTCTTTCCCCCTTAGCCCCTCAAACCTCTTATAATCCCCCTACATTTCCCCTCTTATAGAATTATAGTCCCCCAATCTCGTCTTTCATTTTCTGTAGCCTGTGATGTATTTAAATTTTATATTAGCATTCAATATCAAGTTACAAATTACAATTGTTTTTCGTTTATCCATTCATAATATACATTTACATTACTAGTCTAGGGATCAAAATTGGGGTGCCACATCAACAAACGATCATTGGAAAAAGATAGAAACGTAAACCCAAATCAAAAGGTAATAACATGTGCAAGAATTGTCAACAAGACTCATCAATTGAGGTTATAAAGAGTTATTTCTGCCACTCCAGTTAGAAAACCCATAAAGGGAATAGGATCCAAAGAAATATAATGGATAATATAGTATTTGCAAGATATGTGTGTGTGTGTGTGTGTGTGCATGCACACCTGTCACATTATGGTCTAGAGGCAATTCAAAGAAGTTTCCATAACAATGACCCAAGTTCAATTCATGGTGAGGTCCCTCCACACATATATGCTTGTTGCCTCTTTGTTGTAGCAACATATAGCCACAATTATGTTAGCAACCTAACCACCCTTGATGTATAGGGTGTTGGCTTATCATGAAAGCCTCTCCTTGATAATAAATAACAGTGGAGAACCCACATTGCTACCATGCAATATATTGGAGAACATAGAAGCCCTGAGGGTTAGCTCAAGCATTCATGAGCCAAACATGATATCTCTCCCCTAAAGTTGGGGAGGTAACGAGTTCAACTCTCTTTATCCCCTCGGGGTTAGGCTCCATAATCAAGGCCAACGATTTACCTCCTCTGCCAACCATGGATCATAGAACATAGAAGACAAGAAATGGAATTCTATTCAAATTCTTCAAGAGAAAATAGTTGCAAATATGTCATCCATGTTGTCGAATAAATAATAGGTGTGTGACTCAAAAAACCAAGATAAGCAAAGCATATCAAAAGACAATATTAAGAAACCAAGGATATTCAATTTTTTTTAAACACATATAAGCGTATGTTTTCCAATTCTAACAAGAGGGAACACATAGTGTAAACAATCTTTTCATGATTAATATAAGCACTTACAAAAAAAATGAAAGATGAAAATTATTTTGTAGGGCATGGGTATGGCAAGGTATAGACGAAATGAAAATTCCTTTCAAGGTAATATAATTAAAGAGTTATTTTTCCCACCCCAATTACAAAATCCCAAAAGGGAATAGGATCAAGAAGGGAATAGGTTTAGCGTGGAAGTGTTTAATTTCCTAACACTCTTGAGATGCCTTTTTCACCTTTAGGTACTTGAGTCTTTTATTTTCAGGTATGCCTCCCACAACAAGGCTCCATGTAAAAACTGTTTTTTTGGCTCAAGAATGGGTTTCCATACGATTCTTAGAAAAAACAACCATGCTCTTTGCTTGGATTTCAGTTGTCATATTTGATTCAAATGGCCTTCAAACGATTAGAGCAAAGCCACTTGTACCCCATGGTTGAATTATAGTTGTGAAATGTCATGGACGTACCCCATTTCCCATCCCAACACCAATAAGTATGAGTTTTAGGGATACTCAAATTTAACAAAAAGTCTTTAAGAAGAAGCTCATGGATTATTTATTTGATAATATTATTAGTATTAACTAGGGATAGATTTCACTTAAGATTGTCCCACACAAGTAGCCTCTTTTCCCTTCATGACTCAAATCACCCACTTTTCACACAACACTTGGGTTCGAACCCCGGTTCTAATAATTCCCATTCCCCTTAAATATCTAGATGTAAAACATAAAAACAAACTAGCTCAGTGAAAGCCTATCCTATAAGTTGACTTGGCGTAAATAAATTTTCAAGATGTTCTTGGGAAACCTTAGAATGGACCTAACAATAAGAGTAGTAAACATGAGTGGTGATAACAATTTGGTATAGATTTGGAACTTAGTTACTAGTGATGAAGGTTTAGTGATTCACTTATTAATATTCCTCTCTATCGTTGCACCACCACTTCCCATAGATTTTTAGGAGAGACCTAGAAAAAAAAGGGGATACCCAGAAACTTAAATAAGTGGTTTGACTATATCCAAGTCTAGTGCTGGATAAAAATCCACATAGGAACTAAGCATTAGCTCTACATGTAACATTGGGTCATGGCCCATTGAATACTAGAACATGAGGCAATGCAAAATATAGTTAGTACTTCCATGGTATGATTCTAGGATTGTTAGTCTTAATAATCAACAAAATGATCATTAATTAACTGGAAAAATTCCAAATCAATAAGAGGAATCCTACCATTCCTAGACACCATTTGCAAAAGAAGAAATCATCCAAGAAGCAAGTTTCTAATCAATTCCTTTGAATTTAAAATGTTTACACATTCATTAATTATTGTCAACTTTACCATTGATTAGAAAATGAAAGTGTCGACTGGGATGACTAACCTATGCTACAATTTCGTGGGCATAGAAGGTTGGGCATGAAATCATGAGGAAATTTGATGGCGTAGTTATGATGGAGAGTAGGGATAAGAAGAAAAACAAAGTTGACTTCTAATCCCCTAAATCAATTATGTGATAAGAAGTGATGAAGATAAGTGTCGAGGCATTTAATGTCTAGGGTAAACACTACTCCCATGGGGATTTTTTCTTCTCATGGCACAATCAAGGGGATTGGGCATGTGTGAGTTGTAAATAATTATGGTTAGGGTTCTTCAATTTTGAAACCGATTATGAACCTAGTGCTAAGGGTACGATTGGAGCATTTCAAAAGGATGACTTAACATTTCATCAAGCATTCTATCAATCATTTCATCAAACATTCTATCAAGCATTTCTATGAAGCATTTCATCAAAAAATTAGCATTCACACTCAAGAGATAGGAGAAAGAAGTCAAACCATTTCCTTCGGTTGTGTGCCCTCCTCCGGTGCAAAACCGTGTGCCCTCCTCCTCTGCAAATCCATGTGCCCTCCTCCTCTGAAAATCCGTGTGCCTTCCTCTACAAATCAGTCTTCCCTAGCCTCCTCCCATGTGCCCTCCTCCTGTGCACCTCTCCCTCCTTCTCCCATCCTCCTCTCCCTTCCGTGCTCCAAATCCATGCTTCTGTGTATAGAGGTGCCCAACTGTGGTGGTGAGTGCGAGAAGCTATACGCACAATCCAAATCTGTTCTCCTATGTATAGTGGTGTGGGACTATGGTGGTGAGTGTGAGAAGCTCTGCGCGCAAGTGTAGTGGCTGGAATTTGAATTTTGTTTTGTTTTTTTTGTATGTTGTTTTATTTTCATTTTTATTTTTTGTCTTTTTATTATTTATATATAATATATTATATATTATATATATATATATAATCCCTAACCCACTAGTCCCATATAAATGCATTAACCCCCTAATAGAATTTGATCATTGATCCATTTGATCCTTGATGAAATCACCTCCTAATAATTATGACTTTGAACACAATGAATCCCTATTATATGATAACCCCCAATCAATATAAACTTGAACATGATATACCCTCTGATCCCTATGACTCCTGAAACAATCACCTCCAGTGAACATAGTGTGACCTCAAACACACTAAAAGATGAATACATTATGGTTCTGAACATAGTAACATCATAATAGATTGACCCTTCTAATACACTATGAATCTTAACCCCTATAACCGACCTTGATATCTTAATTCACCCTTTTTATTTATTTCAAATTATTATTATGATGCATTTAGAAAAGTATGAGGTTACTTAATATGTCATTTATGGTCAACAATATCTTTGGCATTAAAGTATCATGTCATGGTAAAAAATATCGATCATTATAACCCTCCTTGGACATAGCATACCCATGTGGTGTAAAGCATAAGAGCTAATATACCATGGTATATACATATGAAAGTAGTTTCCCTTGAGAGGGGAACAGTTCCTAGGTGATAATAGATCTTTAAATTGTGTAATTAATCTATGAAAGAACTAGAATATCAAGAACAACAATAGAAGAATATAAGTTATCAAACCAAGATACTACATGCTTAGGTGGTGCAACAAGTGGGCTCAAGTGTGTTTGAATCATAATGTCAATGTATTAATTAATATTTTATCTTACAAAATAAACAAGACTCTAGAAAAAAGATAAACTAAAAGCACTCAAATAGGCATAGACTATAACTCTTCCAAACTCTTCCATCTAAATCATTGGGGGCCCACCGAGAAAAGAGAATAAATAGAAGGATGAGGGATTTCCAAACACCTACCATGAGAAGTGATGAAATCCACTATGGTGATGAGTGAAGGTATAAATGAGGTTGTTATAACTAGGAGACAAAGGGTGATGAAATATTGAGGCCCGTAGAAATATGTCTTAGGTGTCCTCCCTCATACAAGAGCCACCTCGATAGAAGCCTAATAGAATGGCCACTAAGATACCTCTTCATATATGCATGCAACATGTTACCTTTCCTTAAATATGAAATCAAATGGTCACGGAATATTCATTATTTAAAGAGCTAGGAGTGTCAATCAAACCTCTGGTCCCAACCTTGGCATTATCCACTCCGAAGAGTGTGTTTGATGCTAAATAGGTCTTGACCATATCCTACAGAAAGGATTTTAATATCCCTAATTGGTTAAGGAAATTTCTCCTTATCAAAATGAACCTCAAAGTCATAGGACTTAGTCTCAGATTCAAAATTAGTGTATAAACCTTCTTTACTAATTCATTGGCTTGTTTCTTCATTAATAAAATAAAATATGAATAAATGGGACTATTTCAATAAATTAGATAGGGATTTCCTCTGGTGTCATCCCTATATGTTTTCTCTATAGAGGTCCTTTTCTATCTACTTTGTTGTAAATTCAAACATCAACTACTTCATGGGACTCACCTCTCAGAACCAAATATAGGGCAGTTGATTAGTGGAAATTTCCTAGATGACTTCTTCCTAAAAATTCTCAAGGAGCAACCCTCATGGATACACATGGTTGAGTGTTTGGATATTTGAGAGGTACAATAGAGTATTGGTTGTTGTATGAGTTCAGTGGTGGAGTGATATTGTCAGGTTTTAGAGATGTTGATTGGGCAGGATGTACTGAGGGAAGGAAGAGCACTTCAGGTTTTTGCTTCAACATTGGATCGAGAATTATTTCCTAGTTCAACAGGAAGCATAAATCATGGTATTAAGCTATGTTGAGGTAGAATACATGGCAAAATGTGAGGCATTATGGTTGAGGAAGTTGTTCTTTGTATTGTTCGGTGTGGAGTTGGAGTCTACGATGATACATTGTGATAGTCATAGTGGCATCAAGCTCTCTAAGAATAATGTGTTTCATGATCGTAGCAAGCATATAGACATATTTTATCACTTCCTATGAGATTGTGTGTAGAAGGGGGTCATGACGCTTCAATACGTTGAGACTGATGATCATATGGTAGACATATTTACCAAGGCATTGAACAGACACACGTTTGAGAAGTTCATAGATAAGATGGGGTTGGTGAATAATCCCTTCCTCATTAAGAGGGAGTGTTGATAAGCTCTAATTATTCCCCCCCCCCCCTCACAACACTCTCAATGTCCCCATATTACCTAATTTGAAATTCTAAAGAACATGTATCATATACTATATTATACAAAATAAAAACATATAAAGATCATATAAAAGATAGAAACACATACCTCTTCTTTTCAACAATTAAAATTAAAATATCAGTAATCTTCTTCTTCATCCAGCTCAACATCTATATCAGGATCTGGTTCAGAATCGATATTGGTGAAAGGCTCATTCATATCAACATCATCATCAACGTCATTTTCTCTACTGTAGTTATCGATATCGTCAATGAGATCGTTGTCTCCTACATTTGGATGATCAACTTTTCCAAATGTTTCATTTGACATATCGACTACATGAGCCACCTACTCCTGATCTTCATAATCATGATATTCTTCCTCGGAGAGTGCATTGGATAGCTATGAAGCATGTGCTTTGGTACTTGAGAGGTACAATGGAGTACTGGTTGTTGTATGAGTGCAGTGGTGGAGTGATATTGTCAGGTTTTACAGATGTTGATTGGGCAGGATGTACAGAGGGAAGGAAGAGCACTTCATGTTTTTTATTTGGCATTGGATCGGGAATTATTTCCTAGTTCAGCAGGAAGCATAAATCATGGTATTAAGTTATGTTGAGGTAGAACACATGGAATCATGTGAGGCATTATGATTGAGGAAGTTGTTCTTAGTATTGTTCTGTGTGGAGTTGGAGGCTACAATGATACATTGTGATAATCAATATAGTGGCATCAAGCTCTCTGAGAATCATGTGTTTCATGATCGTAGCAAGAATATAGACATATGTTATCACTTCCTATGATTTTGTGTGCATAAGGGGGTCATGAGGACTCAATACGTTGAGACAGGTGATCATATGGTAGACATATTTACCAAGGCACTGAGAATAAAAAAGTTTAATAAGTTCATAGATAATATGGGGTTGGTGAAGAATCCCTTCCTCATTAAGAGGGAGTGTTGAGAAGAGTAACTCAAAAGGTCTTCTTCCATGCGTCTTGTCCTAGCATTTGAGTCTTCTTCCATGTGTCTTGTCCTAGTAATTCATTAATATTGTTTGATTGTATAATTATTCATGTGGGTCATATTTGAGTCTCAAACCCCTCCCATAGTTTCAAGGCATGCATCTACTATAACCATGTCAGGTTTTGGTGCATACAAGCACAAACTGAAAAAATTTCAACGTTGGCCCCATTTTGTGGCAATATTTTCAATTGCACACACTTTTCAATCTAGTCAAAGTTGATCTATTAATGTCTCTTGTTATTGTGGGGTTATAAAGCCTCATGATCCCAATGACCACATTCCTCCAACCTTATGATATAATGATCGTTGGGTGACAACATTTATGAAGGGTGATGACTAAGACTAGGGTTTAGGATTTAGATGATGAATTGATGATGGAAGAAAGCGGGCGTGTGAGTCAAATTTGAGTCCATAAACCTTCCCATATTGTTAAGGCATGTGAATAGTCTATCCATGTCAAATTTTAATGCATTCAAAAATAGTTTGAAAAAATTTCAACGTTGGCCCCATTCACATGTCACTGTTGCCCGTGTCTAGTCCTAGTACAATTTCCTTGTAAAATTTGTATAAGATATTTGGAGAATCATAATTTTGAGAATGATAATGATGAATTGATGATGGACATAACTACATCATTGGTATGATTAGGCGCAGTTTCACAGAGATCCTCTTGGTTTTGAGAATAGTTCATTCTCTACTAAACAGGGGCAACCGCGTGAAGGTGGAAGCTCTAATTATGGCCCCACCCCCCTCACATCACGCTCAATTTCCCCATATTACCTAATTTGAAATGATAAAGAACATGTATCATATACTATATTATACAAAATAAAAACATATAAAGATCATATAAAATGTATAAACACATACCTCTTCTTTTCAACAATTAAATATCAGTCATCTTCTTCTTCATCCAGTTCAACATATGTATCAGGATCTAGTTTAAAATCGATATTGGTGAAAGGATCATTCCTATCATCATCATCATCAATGTCATTTTCACTACTATAGTTATCAATATCGTCAATGAGATCGTTGTTTCCTACATTTGGATGATCAACCTCTTCAACTTCTTTGTCTGACACATTGACTACATGAGCCACCTGCTCCTGATCTTCATAATCATGATCTTCTTCCTCGTTATTATCTTCATCCTTGGATACATGATTGTACTTTACTAGTCTTCCTCTTGGATCATATCTAACAACATATGACCAACTTGCTTTACCATGTACCTCTGAGTAAAATACTTGCTCACATTGACTTGGAAGAACATAAGGCTTTGTACCTGGTTCAAATGCCCTTGTATTAACCATAGTAAATCCATTATCATGCTCAATAACAGTTCTTTTAGGATCACGTTCATGCATCCATAGCCTGTACCATTTAACCTCAAACAAAACTATTTTAAAGGAACTAAAATCACACTCAATTATATCCTCCAAATGGCCATAGTACCTATTCTCAGTTTCTTCCAGATTTATGTCACTTCTAGAGGAAATGTTGGTGACCTTAAACACTGCAGTTATCCCACAATCTGAGGTTTTCATCTTATCATCCAACATTTTGATACAAAATTTACAACCATTACACCACATAGCCTTGTGATTTTCAACTGCAACATGGACAACAAGTAAAAAATAAATTGTGAATTAATAATCCTCATATAGGACTTACTAAATATATATTTCACTAATTAAATAAACCAAATACATTGAAAAATTGGGAAAAAACTAGGAAAATGTGGGTAACAAATTTAACTTGCCTGTTTATACCAAAGGCTAAATCAACTTCCCTTGATGTAAGATCAAGAAATTGATCTCGATGACGATGTGCTTCTTTAATCATATTACTCACCCCTTCCCATGATAACCTACCGAAGTATTCTTCAGTATATTCTATCCAATGATCCATCCAATCAAGGTTGTTTGCAATGTATAAATGTAAAGCATCC
>JZKD02S1672730.1:80548-118212 GCA_000966675.3 Picea glauca
ACATTCATATTTTCTGCTAATTTAGGTAGATATTGACTAATATACACCATGCATTGATATACCATATATCCCTCAACCATAGAACCCTCCGGACGTGCTCTTTGCCTAACAAAAGACTTCAGTGACTTCAAATTCCTCTCCACCATCCACATCAACCTTGTGTGTATTGGTCCACATAATTCAATCTCCTCAACTTGGTGTATGAGGTAGTGTTCTTGTGCATTGAAAAATTATGGAGGTAGATACTGTTGCATTTGACACATTAGTCGGGGGATTTCTCTCTTCCAATACCTTATATCTTCTTTAAGGTTTTATTTTGATGATAACCACCTACAAATGTCAATGCAATAAAATAATATCAAGGCATACATAAATTTGCATATAAAATATAATATGTCAATAAGTTTCAATACAAATCACATAAGAAGTACATTTTCCTTATAAAACAATACTTACCTCATGTATTTTCCAAGTACATAAATAATTTGTTTTATGTTGTTGTCAAAGTCGTATGGGAGAGATAAATGTAGAACATATTGTAACAAAAAACAAATAATAATTATTTGTTTCCAAAAAATGCATACCAATAAGAAAATATATTATAACCTACTAATTACCTTAATGAATGTATGTCAGTCATGTGTTTTAACCTTGCCAAAATCACATTTTTTAGTTAAGATATTTTGTATGTTCAACGAAAACCCCGTCGAAAACCTAATTTTTTGAATGACCTCTTTTACAATATTGCTCTATTGCTCCATCAATAACCAAGAAAGACTAGTATTTTGTTCATGACCACCGCCATTAGAATTAATAATAACACTTTGTAAGGCGTGATTAACTTCTCGTATGTCACAACAAATCTTTCCAATTCTCTCTTTGTTAGTCCTTCCATCTAATATTCGCCATAACAATTTTGTTATGTTCTTCTTGATATGCATTGTATTAAACAAATGAACTATTTTTAGGTGCTCATAGTATCGAAATCTACTGAATTGCATCGAGTAACTTTTCATTCCTCATGGAAGCCCATTCGTGCCGCAACGACATTCATGAATCATCAACAAATTGAAATTAACACTAATTAATGGGACAAAATGAAATTAATACTAATTAAATAAACCAAATATTTATATAATAGGTCATACATAAATAATTTGCGTACCTTGACGATTTCTAATATATTCCAACTTCCATAGGCGAGGTGTCATTCTTCGTGGTTTTTTTCCATTTTCTTCTTTACCATTGAACTTTGCTTTGTATATAGTTCGATAACTATGGTTCTTATGTAGAAATTTTCTATACTCATCAAACACTTCCTTTGCTAAAATCCTTGAATGACGAGATTTTATCCTAGGACCACAAACTGGGCATGCAAATTTACGCTTTGTTTGAATATCTACAAGATATATGAATAAATGTAGCGTCAAATTAGAGTTACAATTTAAAATAATGCACGATTTTTTCAATAAATATATATAATATTAAATCACAAAAATAAAGTAACAATATACCACAAAAATGCGTTAACCCGGGAGCATCATGAACTGTCCATGATAGTATTCCATGGAATTGAAATCGTCTTTGCCCTATTGGTCTAGAGATGTCATACATAGTGACGCCAACCCATAACTACAACAACTCATCGATGAGAGGATCAATATATACATTCATATCTTTAACCTAGTACCTACCTGATTGGTTCAACCTACTGCATGATTAATTATACTTATCTAGATGTCATGATATATAAAAGAAATAATTACCATGCACGAAACAAAGAAATGAAATATTTTGTCATGATTTAAAGCAAATAAAAGATAATTAAATACCTCAAACAATCATTTCCGACATTGTGTGCTCTCTCTTGATTGACATCCAGGGAGGAAGGTTATTGTTTATAAAAAAATAGGCCACACTGAGTACGTAGAACAAAGCTCTCCAAATGGATTGACACCATCAACTGCCAATGAAAGTCTAACATTACGAGGTTGTTCTTTAAAATTTGGCCACTTTTCTTCGATGTAGTTCAATGCAGAACCATCTCCAGGCATTCGAAGAACATCGTCTCGACTTCTGTTCTTTGCATGGAAATCCATAAACTGTGTTATACTTTGGCACCTGAATAACTGCTAGAAACATGGAATTATCGAAATATAACGAAGAAATTTGCGACACACTTTCTTTGACGCTTTATCGATTCGATATATACTTATTTGACATTGTGGGAATTCATTTTCTAATTCATATTGTCCATAATATATGATATGATCATTAAGACATGCATCAATAGCGTGATAGTCCATTCCAATTTCTTTCATAGTCACGGATATTTCTCGATATCTGCGTGGAAAAATATTTGACATCGGTAATAGAACATCACCTAACAATATACAAAATTCTAAACAATAAGTCAATGTAAACAATATTAATCATCAACATATCATCCAATATACTAATTTACAAATTAGAAAACAATAGCAATATAGGAAAAAATTGAACCTTTTAAGTATTTGTGAACATGCAGGCATAAATAATTAACAAATTAAATACCTTAGTATCTGTGTGAGACATGTGTTTGATAAACCATTCAAAACCTTCAGGTTCACCAAAAACAATATAGAAGAGAAAAGATTTGTTGTTGAGCCTTCATAAAGAGGTTGACGTGACTTCTTGAGTAGAGGATCAACATCATGACTATCATCCTGGTTGTCCTCGTCCATTGAAGAAAATGTGCATTGGATCAATCTATGTATCTCATCTTCCTGATTTGAATCACTAACGTTATCTCCATCCATATCATCATTAATAACTTGATCAACAGCTTCAATATTCTGATCTCGAAGTTCATCTCCATGTAAAGTAGTATTTCTACTATTACTTGGCAAATAACTATCTATAGGTTGACACTTTGGGGGCATTGTCTATATATTTAAAAACAACATAGAAAAGTTAGTGTGTATGGAAAATATAAAGATCCCGATAAGAAATATTACTAAAATTAATGACATACTGATTATTACAGAGAATACATTAAATATTGAATCCTCTTACCAAGGGACGATATTCATAACCCCCTTCGGCATGCCCCTTCTCCCTACAATGTCTTTGGGCTTTTGTTATTAACAATCTTCTATTTTGCAAGCCTCTGCAATTATAGCAAGGGAAATAACATTTTCCATCACCCCTCGCCTCTAATGCCACTCTTAACCGAGCAAGCTTCCTGTTATTTTCGTTCATTGTGACAAATCCTTGTCCTGACAAGTAATTGTCTTACCTACACCATACCAAACAGTAAGTTGTCAATTTTTTATATTTTAGCTACTCTTTTCGATTATGATATGTTCATTTACAGTGACCTACATCTTTATAATAAAGTCAACATCTTTATAGTAAGGTGATCATATGTGTAGAAGATCAACATCATGACGACATAGATAACATCTTTATAATAAGGTCATATGTGTACAAATGTTTTCTTTATATAATAACGACATATATACCTAGCATAAGCTTAGGGTTAGTGTTTATGTATCTTATTAGTCCCTGCTAAAGTAGGGAATATAGCAATCAATTACTATCATTTCACCGATTAGGGTTGAGTTTCAAGAGAAATTCCATATCTTTATCAATGAAAAGAGAGGGAGATTATAGCTACAATTGAAGGGAAAAGGGTATGTGGATTCCATAAACCTAGAATATTATGGAATCCACATACCCTTTTCCATAGAATATACTAACTAGATCCAAAAACCAAAGACATGAAATATGGTACTACACATATTATAATATATTATCAAGGAAAAAACAAGCGCCTAAATGCAATTTGGACATTTGAAAAAAAAATTACAAGTTAAATGAGTACATCAATAAAAAATAACATACTAACCTTGCAAGTTCAAAATCTGAGCTATGTAGATCGAGAATTGGATTTGTTCAACCGATCAGTAACGGAAAAAATAAACATCTCAAACAAAAGACAAGAACAGTGTCACAACTATAGCAATTGTATCGAAAAATCTCTTAAAGTCACATATATATAGATAAAATAGTCAACTAGCTGTTAACACTGACCAATGAGATAGGCAAATTTTTTGTCTCTATTGCCACGAAAGTTTGTCACTATAGCAACGAAAATCAAGACTAGGTTAAAATAAGATTTTCGTGGATATTGCAATGAAATTTCATGGCAATATCGACGGAAATCCCGCCTTTTTGAAAAAAATGATAAAACTAGTGGAAGCGTGGAAACTTTTCATGGAATAATCCGCCCATATGTAGTAGTGCAGTTTGTTAGGCTGAGTTGGTTTCCCTTTGGGCAACTCAACACTTCAAAAACTCATTCTCGAGACTATACTGTAATTTTTTTTTATAATAGGTAATATATAACTTCTTACTTAAAAAAACTATATTTACATTTTAATTTAATAATATTTAAAATTGGTACTTAAAGTATACTTTTAATTTAAAGTCCATTCTCAAGTTTCCATTTCCTTGATGTTAAAGCTCCCAAAAATCTCCCAAGTTCCTAAAATAGTTCCCAACCATTTGGGGACATTTTGTACCTGTTCCCAAGCTCCCAAAATGTGGCGAACGAGTTTCATAGATGTTGGAGATGCAAGGATAAATATAAATTTAATTTAAAGTTCTCTATTTCTGAAACTAGTTCTCAAGCTCCCATTTTGTTAATGTTGAAGCTCCCAAAAAGCTCCAAAGTTTCCAAAATAGTTCCCAACCAATTGAGGACGCTTCGTACTCGTTCCCAAGCTCTGAAACATCGAGAATGAGTTTAAGAGATGTTGAAAATGAACATAGCCGTTTCCATGCAACTATGCTTTTATATTAAGATGTAGGAAATACCTTTCTTAATAATGATATATATTGTAAAATTTAACTATAAACATTATGATGGATCGATGATATATCATTTGTCAATGTTTTTCTCTTAATGGTGAAATATATAGGTTTCTGATAAAGAGAATTAGCCACAGTAGTTTATTGACCAAAAAAGTTTGAGAACCGAAGTTTATGGGGGCATATTTTAGTCTAACTTATCTTTCTTTTATTATAACTTGTTGCTCCTCGCATGCCTATTATTTTACACATAAAAATAAAAATAGCAATAATCATTTTAATATTGTTCTGTATATGATGAGTGTATATGATGAGTGGTGTATATTTTATATATTAAAAAATATTAAATATATAATTTAATTAAATAGATTAATATCTAATTGTTGAGATTTTTATGGTGAGGAGTGTTTTCAGGTGAAATCGGAAAAATCACAGTATTATCAATTGAGAGAGGGTTATAAATATCTAAGTTAGGCAAGGAAATTTAATGTCGACTAAATTTAAAGTTAGTTTAGTCAAATTTAAGGTTTTTTATTTAAAGATTTCTTTTTGAAAAATTTATTATAAAAATTTTCGTTTAAAATTCTATATTAAGATATTTTAGATTTTATTTCAATTTTTTTGTTTTTAAATTATTTTGTAATCATCAAGGTTTTGTTTTTAGAATTTCTTTTGTTATTAGTTAGAAAGAAAAGGTTATTATGATGTTGTTAGTTTTAATGGGTAAAGGTAGAATTTAAGTGTTTTTAAGTAAAATTTTTATTAAAAACTATATGTTTATTAGTTTTGTTTTATTTAAGAAAACCCTAAAAATATTTTAAGGTGTTTAAATTTTAATATTCTTTAAAATTGTTAAGTGGTTCAATATGTTTATGAGTGAAATTAAAGTTATCTTAATAGAGGTAGTTATATTAGGTTTTGATTAGTGTTATTAGGTTTAGGGTTTGTTAATCTTAATTTTTTTTTCTTTCGGTGTTTATTAATTAATTAATTAATTTTGTTATTAAGGTAGAATTATTTATATGTTTATTCTTTTATTTTTATGAATCAAGGGGAGACATTTTTCACTTAAGTCTAGGTCATTGTTTCTTTTTAGGTTTCTTGGGTGCTTAGAGATTTTGATTGCTTCTCTAATACGTCGTTTAAAGAGGTGTTCTTCTTTGGCCAGAATTTTGGTGTCTTCTAGGCAAACATGTGTTTAGTTTTAAGGGAGTGTTCTGCTAGGGTGGAGGTGAAAATGCATTCATTCTTTATGTCAGCTCCATGTTCTTTGATCCTAGTCTGGAAGGAGCGACCAGTTTCACCGATGTAGCATTCTCCGCAGGAGCATTCTATTTTGTAAATTCCTTTGCTTTTGTGAGGATCAGGTTTGTCTTTAACGGATCTCATATTTTGTTTTATGGTTTCATTTGGTTTGAAGGAGGTCTTGATCTCTTTCTTGCTAAGGATCTTCAAAATCTTATCGGTAACTCCTTGGATGTAAGGTAGGTAGGCCTTTCTATTGGGGTTCTGGTATTCTAGGGGGTTAGAGTTTTTGTTAGTTTATTCCAGGGCTTTATTTATTGCGTTCATGATGTCTTTACGTTTATAACCTATGTTTTTAAAGACAACTGAGAGGTGGTCTTTTTCTTGTTCTAGGTGTGTCTCATCAAAGATTCTTATGGATCTTGTGTCTAGAGTTTTTATGACACCTAGTTTATGGTTAGGGTGGTGAGAGGAATTGACGTGGAGATAGTTTTCAATGTAGGTATTTTTTCTATAGACTGCAAGCCTAGTTTCCCATCACTTTTTATATTGATTAGAACGTCTAGAAAGGGGATGCTACCATTTTCTTCGAGCTCCATAGTGAATTTTATTTCTTCTGAGATGTTGTTAAGGTGTTGAAAGAAGTGTTGTAATTACTCTTTCCCATGGGGCCAGATTACATTAGTGTCGTTGATGAATCTCTTCCACCTTGTTGGTTTCAGGGGAAAATAGTCTTGGGATTTCTTTTCAAAGTTTTCCATGAAAATATTGGCAATAATGGGGGATAATGGGGATCCCATTGCTACTCCGTTGGTCTATTCATAGAATTATCCTTGGTAACTGAAGAACGTGGAGAAGAGACAAACCTCAACTAGTTTAGTTGTTTCTGGATCAATTACTTCTTTTATAATCCGGATGGATTCATCTAGGGGGATTTTTGTGAAAAGGGAGACTACATCAAAGCTTATGAGGGTGTCTTGAGTTTCTAGTTTTTTCATTTTTAATGATTTTTATAAATTCATTAGAGTTTTTAATGAAGGAGTCTGTGTGTCCTACTAAGGGGCTAAGAATTTTGGCTACATGTTTGGCTAGTTCATAGGTTGGTGAGCCTATGGTGTTTACTATGGGTATAAGAGGAATCTTTTTTTTTGTGGATTTTTGGTAGACTGTATATTCTAGGGGTAATCTCGTTATTGGTGGTTAAACGTTTTTTGGTTCTTTCATCAAGGTTTGAGTCATTGATGGATTTTTTTACTTGTCTTATAATCTTCTTAATGGAGTTGTTGGGAAGTTTCCTATAGCTGCCGGTCTCGAATAGGTGTTCAATCATTTTATTTTTATAATCATTATAACTGCCAGTCTCGGATAGATGTTCAATCATTTTATTTTTATAATCATTTTGATCCATAAGGACAGTGGCACCTCCTTTATCTGCCTTGAGAATAACTAGGATCTCGTTGTTCTTGAGGTTTTTCAAGGCTGCGCGTTCTTAAGATCTCGTTGTTCTTGAGGTTTTTCAAGGCTGCACGTTCTTCTTAACTGATGTTACATTTCGAAGGTCTCGCCTTGCGTAATATGATTGAGCAATCTTGTCTAATGGTATCTTTTTCCTCATCCGTAAGGTTTTGGATGCTGTCTTCTACGAAGCAAATGATATTTTCGACTGGGATAGAGGTTGGGGAGACTGCGTAGTTGAGGCCTTTCTCTAAAATGCACATTTCAGCTACGTCTGGTATGTGCGAGGAGAGGTTGACTATTTTCTTGGCACTTGTGTCTTGTTTGTTGTTTTTCCTTTCCAGAAAACGTTCAAGTTTGGAGTTTTGTTTGGTGCGGGGTCATTTGTACTCGTTTTAAACTTTAATGGCAGCTATGGAGTCCAGGGTTCTCCACAGTTCGGGGCTGATGCACTACGTGAGTTTCAGATGCAATGTAAATGCGTTCTTGGATAGGGAGTCGAGGTAGAACCTGTTCCTTCTTATTTCATTCCTAACTAAGGATAAACTGAGTTTAAAGAAGGCCACTTTGTTCCATTTATTCCTGGATGTGTGCTCAATTTGCGCGAACTTGGGTAACACATTTCCGTTTCTACAGGTTTTTAAAAACTCTAAATCTGCAACCCTTCTCATAAGTTTTACCCTGAGCTTTTGTAAATGGTGGATTTTGTCCAAAGTGTCCCTTCCGTACAGGGAAATAATCTGATTGTTGGGATTTCTGTGGTGAGGATTGTTTTGAGGTGAAATTGGAAAAACCAATTTACCTACATGCATTATATTAACTTAATTATGTTTTTTTTTTGTTTGTTAATTTGTGCGGGACCTGCTGGTGGGCATCTAAGCCGTCAAAATCACCCGGGGATCGCACCCGGCCTGAGCCACACCAACCCTTAACATGGATCGCACCCGGCCTGAGCCACACCAACCCTTAACATGGATCGCACCCGGCCTGAGCCACACCAACCCTTAACATGGTTGGATTTTTTGTCCCTGCAGGATCGCACCCAGCCTGAGTCACACCAACCCTTAACATGGTTGGATTTTTTGTCCCCGCAGGTTTCGAACTGGTGACTTTAACATCACGGAGTGGCTTAACAACACACTCCGTCACCGACTGCCTACACCTCAGAGACAACTTAATTATGTTAATAATCATCCAATATATTAAATAAATTATTTATTTATATATATTAATATATAATTTATCTAAGTACATTAATATATTAAACATATTAATTAAGGTATTGTTTAGTTGTTTTAAGAAATTGTTTTTTTTATTGGAATTGAGTCATATAAATTTTCATAAAATCACTATTTTTTGTTGTTCAAAATCTATTTATGAATGCAAAATGAATTTAACATGCTGAAAAACAACCCCGAAGCACTTGATTATACAAAAATAATTACTCAAATATAAAGATCTAACAATTTCTGATAAAATTTTAAACAAATGTCCCAAAACAAATCACCATTTTGTAAAACCTTTAAACTATCACATTAATTAATATATAAGTTATCCACATAAATTAATAATATCAACACAATAATTAATATATAAATTATCCACATACATTAATAATATTAACGTAACTGTTACTAATAATCAATTAGGAATTAATAATATTAACGTAACTGTTACTAATAATCAATTAGGAATGGTGCATAAACATAAAATCAAAATAAAATATTATTAAATATATTTTTATTTTAATTTAATATTTTAAAGTCTTTAAGCTCTATCGAGAACGGGTAGTGTCACATGACGTCATGCATAATTGTTGAGTGCAAAACCTTACGCCATCTAAGGCTCTTTCCAGAACAAAAAGTGTCACATTACGTCATGTCATAATTGTCGAATGCAAAATCAATTTCTCCACTTGCTTAAACACCATCATCAACACTATTTAAAGAATAAATCACTATTCATTTGATAGATTAGTGGAATCTGTATTTAATCCCTTGATAACCTTTGACATCGTTAATTTCAACTTTCATATTTATGTTTTTTTATTGTGTTCATAGGTGTTTTTAAAAATCCATTGTGACGAAGATGTGTAGTTCTTTTCAACCTACAGGTGATACATGGAATTTTAAAAATTTATATTGATAAAAAAAATTAATTAACTAGTAAAAAAATTTAAAAATCTATGATGTTGGAGATGAATGGAGGATTGGTAGTTGAAGGGTGAAATAGGGGTGTAGTGGATAGAGACGAGGGTCAAAATTGGGGTTAAGAACCATGTCGATTTAACATGTGTTTATTCAGGTGTTTTACATTACACTACATAGTAGGGAGGTAGTGGTTTTCACTTACATCTATTCCCATGGAAAGAAGAGACATGTCTTCCTGTGGAGGTATTTTTTTATTACAACTCTTCCTGTGAAAAGAAGATCCCATCACTTCCATAAATATCAAAACATGTCTATGCGAACTTGGTTTGATATTGAACCTCCACAAATCGTAGACCATTACAAGAAAAACACCTTGTAGTGAAGGTTTTTACGGAACCTGTCCGAAAAATTTATCCCTTCTCTATTTATAGCAGAGGTGGGCGACCAGAGTTTTTGCATAGGTTTTTTTATTAGTTCTCTTGTAAGAACCATGCACACATAAAAATAATTCCCTCATGTTGATATAGTTAGACACATCTATAACCTCTATAAACAAAATAAAATATATAGCAATGTTCCATTCTAAACAAAGCGCATTGGTGAACATACTCATTATGCCCCGATGTGCATCAACATGACACATTGGTGCATAAAATTTTCTGGCACACCAACGCACGATAAAATTAAAAAACTTACAATACTGATTTTTATTGTTAAACCTCATTTTATGCCTCCAACGTCTCAAAGAAGCATTGGTTCCCACTCTCCTTCAACGACCGCCCTATTTGCAGTGCTCTATAGTGGATTCAATAGTTCCACAAATAGATTCCACACATTTCCAAATTTTGGAAAATACCACAAATTTTCATTTCTTTTTTACAGTGCAACCATGTATCCTTAGAAGATAAGACACCAATTAAATTGTTCATTATCTTGTTATTTGCATTTTCATTGCACTAAAATTTGAAATTGGTCTGAAATTTGTTCTTTTTTATATATTTTTTATTCCATGTGATGTGTTTAAACGCTCTGGTTTGCCTCAAAATCCTATGCATCAAGTGAATTTATTTACATGAAGCACCAGACCTAATGTAAATATAACAGATTAACACATTGTTATCATTCACGGAACGACAACATGAAAATGTTGAAAAATAAACATAGTGATGCATCTTTTGGGATGCTTGTTATCAATGCGTTATAACTCACAACATATTGTTAAACAAAATGCTAGTTCTCCAAGACAAATGGAGCACCCATGTATTCCATTAACCAATTGCATTTTCTATATTTCAACATGAAAAATTTAGTTTGGCAGTGCATCAAGGTCCAACAAATGCACTGGTGTTGTGTACAACAAGGCACCAGACAAACTATATAACATTTTAACATAGCAATGTGTCTCATGGGACACCCTTTCACTGGTGCGTTTCATTTAACCAACCACATTTCCCAGGTTTTTTCATAAAAAATTTAACCTAGTGGTGTGCGAAGATCCACAGAATGCACTAGGTCTGCTCAATGCATGACACCGAGTCAAATATTTAAGAATTTATCATATCGGTATGTCTTATGAAATGCTATCTTACTGATACGTCCTAAAATACAATGCACCACTAGAATATGTAAATGATCCAATGAACGTAGAGCACTGGTGTTTTCTATATAACAAAGCGTGTTGCTTAGTTTACCACCTAAAAAATTTGACAAATTGACACGTCCTGTAAAACTAATCGTATTGCGTCACACATAACATAAGTAAAATGGCATAGTGGTGCATCTTGTGGGATGCCCCTTTGTTGATTTGTTAGAGAACATAATGCACCGCTAAATACATATTGGTGCTCGAATAACAATGGAGTATCAATGCGTTGGATGTAACACACCATTGAACAGTTCTTTGAGCATGATATAGTGCATTAGGTACAATGCGTATTATCTATTGTAATAGCACCAATCAATTTTCCACTTTTTTTTGCAAACATAAATTAATTTCAGTTTTTGATAAATAAAAAATAGTTATATATATGTGTGTATTTTATAATTTCAATTTTTTATATATGTGTGTGCGTGTGTTCCTAAAAAGGATTTTATGTGAGTCATAAAAAATGACGACAACGAGGGTAGAAGCAATATCCAGAACAAGAAAATAATAATTCACAAATTAAATATGCAAACCTTCAATTAAATTTTAAAGAGATTTTTCTTTATGGAGGTCACTCTTCAGTGCCTCTCATAATTTAGATCACAAACTCAATCCTTTGCCACTTTCTCAGTTCTCTGTCTCGCATATCCTCCTCTATGGGCCACTTGACTTTCTCCAAGATATCGTCCTCATCATTCATGTATCCATAATATAAACTAGAATAAATTCACTTGTAAATATGATATATAGATCATCTCTTCTTCGCCTCAAGGTGGCTTATCAAATATATCTTTGAGGCCAGGGAGGAATTTCATAGATCTGAAGTATCTGTAACTAGGGCCTTTGTCAGTGGCACCGGGTACATCAACTTCATTCCCTTCCAAGTCTGTCATCTTGGCCCCTACTTTGGTATAATTAGGATTGCCAAGCTCTATGATCAGAGATTTCCATCGCTCCTTTTTCATTATTAGAAAGAAAGGAACCATGGTGGATATCATAATTATAATAATTTTTCAACCTCAAGAATGTCTCGGGGCCCATATTGCATATTTAATAGAAGTTAAGAAACATATTTGGAAAAACAAATTGATGATCCATAAGCTTCGCTAGCATGCCTTATCATTGAATACTAAGCATTTACTTGGCCTCGATCTGCTCCTCCATGAAATCCTCACTCTTTTATTTACTAAGAAGATCATGTTTCTTCTTCTCTACAACCATGCACTAGATCTCTTTTTCATCTGGAAGGGACACATGGGAAACAAAATATCACTCTCTATGTTGTTGGTTTCCCTTGTTCTGCTCTCCCATTTATTATGCCTCATCCTTATCTTCCTCAAATAGTACTTAATGACAAGAACCTCCCTGCTCTTGATCATCAAATTGGCCTCCCTCCTGACATACTCTATCCTTTGCCACTCTTTCAATGCTCTGGCCCACATCTCCTTCTCCATGGGCCACTCAACTTTCTCCAAGATACCATCCTTGTCATCCATGTAGCCATAATAATTGGTGTCAATTAACTTGTAAATATCACACCTAGAACTTCTCTTCTTCACCTCAGGGGGATTATCGAATAGCTCTTTAACTTCAAGAAGGAATTTCACAACCCCACTTGTACAATTGGTTGTTAGTATATTATAGCATGCCATCATATAACAATCAATTGTACAAGTGTGGCTAGGAAATTCATCCCCAACATCAAAGAGTTATTCAATAATCCTCTCGAGGCGAAAAATAGTAGGTATAGGTATTATATTTACAAGTGAATTGACACCAGTTATTATGGCTACAGGGTTGATGAGGATATTATCTTGGAGAAAGTCAAGTGACCTGCAGAGAAGGAAATACAGGCCAAAGTGTTGAGGAAGTGGTAGAGGATTGAGTTTATCAAGAGGGAGGTCAAGTATACAATAAAGAGTAGGGATATAATTGTCATTAATCTAGTCCTATTTGATAAAGAGGAGGTGTGACAGAAGAAATGGGAAAGTAGGCCAATGGAAACAAACAACAGAGAGAATGAGAGTTTGTTTCCCATGTGAAAATTTCGGATGAGAAAGAGATTGAGTGAATGGTGTGGAGAAAAAGAAACATGATCTTCTTAGTAAATACATGAGTGAGGATCTCATGGAGGAGCAGGTTGAGGCCAAGACAATGCTTAATATTTAGCAATAAGGCATGCTTGTGAAGCTTATGGATTATCATTTTTTTTTTCAAATGTTCTTCTTAAATTTTATTAAATATACAATATGGGTCTTAAGTCATTCTTGAGGTTGACAGAGTATTATAACTAAGACCTCCACCAGGGTTCCTTTCTTTCTTAACAAGAAAAAGGGACATTGGAAAGATCTAATTATAGAGCTTGGCAGTCCTAATTATACCAAAGTTGGGGCCAATATGAAAGATTTAGAAGGGAACAAAGTTTATGTTCTTTGTGCCACCGAAAAGGGCCCTAGTTATGGATACTTTGGGGCTGTGAAATGCCTCCCCAATGTTAAATAAATATTCAATAATCCCTCTGAGGCAAAAAGAAGGAAGTCTAGGTATGATATTTACAAATGAATTGATATCAATTATTATTTCTTATGCATAAATGACAAGGATGATATCTTGAAGAAAGTAGAGCAACCCACAAAGGAGGAGATGTGAGCCAAAGCATTGAGGGAGTGACATAGGATCAATTCTATGCACTAAATTATGAGAAGCACCAAAGAGTGATTGCCTCCGCAAAACACATCCTCTCATAAAGCACAACCTCCACAAAACTTTAATTGTGGACGTCTGCAAATGTACTTTGTCAATTAAATTGTTTGTCGTTGCATTTTTACATAACAACCACAACAATGCACTTTCAATCACACTAGTACACTATAAACTATATAACACACATGTATATTGCGGTTTTTCATATCATGTTGATGTTATTATTATTTTATTTATAAAATGTGTTATGAGTACGCTATTAATTTCTTAGTTTTTAAATTAAATTTGAGATGTATCATTCATTAGAATTTGGAGTTGCCATATAATGCTTAACTTTAATTTTATGAAATAATTTAATTCAGATTCTGATTGCAAAAACTTACAACCATTGATGTCATATAATGTTTAATTATTATTCAAGGTGAATTGTTTGTTGTCCATCAAAATACAATATGTTGATTAAACATGTTTACAAAAAAAAATACATAAATACGATGAATGAAATGATTGTAATTTAAATAATGATGTCATTTTCATATATTGTAATAATAACATTATGATATAATTATTAATTAATAATAATAACAATAATAATAATGTAGCAATGGTATTCTTTTATTAATTTTTATTACTCAAAGGTTACAAGATAAACACAATCATTTTATTTAATTTTTTTAAAGATTTTATTAATTTATATTATTCAACTATTATAATATATTAAATTTATTTAATTAAGTTTAAATTATTAAATATAAATAATATATGATAATAATATTTTTATCTATACAAATTGTATTTTTAAATTTTGATTAAATATTCATAAGTTTTTTTAGGAGTGCGTATAGAGATCAACCTAGGGTTTGATAAGTGCCGACACAGAGGAGAACATCATGGTTACCAAAGGGGGAAGAAATGGAACCCCCATCATACAAGAAGGTAGTGGTGGACAGGGGCAAAGGCCCACGCGACAGAGGTTTCAAGGAACCAGTGACAAGTGCATTGGGATCAGGATCGGAAAAGAATCAGGAAGGCAACTAGGAAGAAAGGGATCGCATGGGGGAAGAAGTCAGAGAAACCCAGAATGATGTGCAAAAACCAACGAACCCGAATGGGGTAGAAGGATGCAACCCGTGTAAACCTAAGACAACACTGATACCCAAGTTGATACTAGAGGACCCACAAACGCAACTCCATCGGGACCAGATGAAGACGCATGCACTCATTTGCAAGTTCATGGGTTTGTGGCCCATAGAGAGAACATTGTGCAAATGGATAAAATACCAATGGAAGCCAAGCAGAGAAGTGGAACTCCACCTGGGGTTTAAAGGCTTCTTTACAACAGTTTTCATGAACTTGGAGGACATAGATAGAATCTTTGAGGGGGGGGCATACTTCCACGCCTCAGTAGGACTGTACATGCAACCATGGAATGAAAACTTCTCCCCAGAGAAATAAACCTTCAAGAATGTACCCATTTGGTTGAGGCTGTATTCCTTGCCGCTAGACTACTGGCTAACCTCCACCTTCGAAGAAATCGGGAACAAACTTGGAAAATATGTGAAGACATCGAAGCAACCCTAAAAGGGAGATATACCTCCTACGCAAGGATTTGCATAGATATGGATGTTTCAGGGGCACTCCCAGAATCCATAAGCCTGGAATTCATGGATGAGGAATGGATACAAAGCATAGACTATGAGAAGATTCCTTTTAGATGCAAAAGATTGCATGAACATGGTCACCTATTCAGAGAATCCCCTCTCAATAAAAATCAGAAATAGGAAAACACCAAAACACAACAGGACGAGGATGGATTTATCAAGCCAAACCACAAAAACAAAGCAAACAAGAAACCAAGCAAGGCCCCAACTGGAAGCAATCCGAAAGCCAGGACTCGAGTGGAAGGGCGGGATAAAACCAACAAAGGGGAAGAAGGAGGAAAGGAAAAGGAAAAAGCCAGAGAAGATAAGGAACAAACCACAGATGAGAACAAAAATAGCCCAAGCAATAAGATGGAACAGGGGGGTAGTGCAACTCCTATGGACGGGCAAACTAGAGACGCCAACACCCCCATGCAGGAGGGAGACAAAGATGCAGAAATTACGCCAAGTGAGGTAGGAACAAAAGATCTTGATCTCAGAGATATTGTGGAAAATGAAGAAATAGATATCCTGAACATACTGGAGAAATGGAAAAGGCAGGGCGTAGACAATGTACCAGTGGAGCAACTAGACCATATCCAATACCTATTCCTCCTAAGGGAGGAAGCAAAATTCATAGGGCTCAAGCGCAAGCACAGGAAGATAAGACACCTCAAAATCAAAGCAGGCGAGGGATAACACCAGTTCTCACCCAAGTAGATGAGAAGGAAGAAAGGTAGGAAATCAAACAGCGTATCCCTACAGGAACTAGGAGCACTGCTGATAAACTCAGGTAAGATAAAAAATCTCTTTCTCAACTACCCCCCACATGTTTAAATGAATATTATAACATGGAATATTAAACTCCTAAATAGCCCATGAAAACAACGAATCCTTAAAAACAGATTGAGGAAGTAACAACCAGACCTTTGTTTCATCCAAGAGACAAAATGTACTATAAACAGAATGGAAACAATCAACAAAAAAACAATGGAATGAGTACAAGATAGTAGCGGTCGAAGGACATCAGATGGTAGGTGGTATTCTCACCTTGTGGAACCCACAAGTAATGAATTTACTAGCAGTCGAAGCCACTAGACACACACTTTCGGTTAACATGCAAATCATAGGTAACACAGAGGTGATACTATGCACTAATGTGTATGGTCCCCATATGTTGGAAGAAAAGAGAAGAATGCTCCTAGACCTAGAAAACCTAAAATCCTGTTCTAGCAACCTCCATCGGATCCTGGAAGGAGACTTCAATATCATCACGACACTTGCAGAAAAAAAGGGAGGCACCAGGAGACTAGATAGAGATGCACAATATTTTTCACCTTTCATTGACACAATGGAGATGGTGGACATCAGAACCAGTAATGGTCAGTTCACATGGAACAACAAATAGATAAGGAAACATCAGATCACGATAAGGCTAGACAGATTCTTGGTGTCAGAGTCCATTATCCTACAGGGTTTAACTTTAGACTGCGACATTTTCCCTAGGGGGGTTCATACCACTAGCCAGTCCAATTGGAAGTGAACTTCCAAACCACACCGAGGAATAGACCATTCAGATTTGAGAAATTCTGGATCGATCATCCCACTTTCAAGGAAAATATCAGCCAATGGTGGTGGGTGCAACAACCGGAGAAAGGGACATATATGTTCAATCTCTATAATAAACTCAGGTACATCAAACATAAACTCAAGGAGTGGAACAGGGAAATCTTTAGAAACATAAACCAAGAAAAGAAAAATATTGAAGACATAATGAAGAAACTCCAGGAAATTTGCATAGAAGAGGGCTATATAGAGGATAGGAAAAAGGAAGAGACCTAAATGACCTAAGAATGGGAAGCAAGATGCCAGTAGGAAGAGACTCTATGTCGCCAAAAATCCAGAATCAGGTGGCTAAATTAAGGAGTGGAACACAAAGTTTTTTCATAGAACAACCATTGCTAGAAGAAATGACAACAAAATCCTGAAAATTAGGGATCAGGATGGGATTGAGAGAGAATCCCACAAGGATATTGAAAACATAATGGTAAACCACTTCCAGGGGATAGCTTAGGAACCCAACCAAGACGGAATAGAGGCCATACAAAGAATCACTCAACACATCCCCGGGCTAGTTATCGAGGAACAAAATATCAACCTAAACAAACCCATTGGTAACGAGGAAATTGACCAAGAGGTTCAGAAGATGCCCAATGGAAAGGCCCCAGGCCTAGATGGTTTAACGGTGGAATTATTCAAAGCATGCTGGGAAGTGGTCAAACATGACATTTATGGGGTGGTGGAAGACTCTAGATGCTCAGCCTCCATTCTGAAAGCGCTAAATACCACAATGATTACTTTAATCCCCAAAGAAAATGAAGCAAGGACCCCAGACCGCTACAGATCCATAGCTTTATGCAATGTGGTCTACAAGATAATCTCCAAAGTCATTTACAATAGACTAAAACCTCTCCTACCCACACTGATTTCATAGGAACATGCGGGTTTTGTAAAAGGGCGAAAATTGTGGACAAAATCATCCATGCCCATGAGATGATACACACACTGAAACTCTAGAAGAGAGGGGGGATGAAAAAATCAGCTGACACTATATGATCAAGACTCTGGAAGCTTTCGGCTTTGCACAACACTAGATCAACTGGATTGTTAGCCTAGTCTCAACAACAAGCTACTCGATTTTAATCAATGGTGCCCCAACCAAACCCCTTTGGCCATCAAGAGGCATCAAGCAAGGAGATCCACTAGCACCTTTCCTATTAATTTTGATGATGGAAGGACTCAGTAGAAGCATAAAAAGCACAACCACAACAAGAGAAATAGCAGGCATCAAACCTTTTGAAAAATGCCCTACCTCCATGCACAAACAATTCATTGATGACACTTTACTCCATGGAACACCCACAGTCAAGGAAAAAAAATATTATAAAAGAATATTAGAATAATTTGGGGAAGCCTCAGGCACAGAAATCAATCACTCCAAATCCATGATCTACTTCTTCAATACCAACCCAACAATTCAAAGAAACCTGACAAATATTTTGGGGTTTGCACGCAAAATGCTCCCAATGAATACTTGGGAATACCCCTGATGGAAAGATCATGCAACATGGAAACCTGGAAAGGAGTGATAAAAAAACTACAGGAAAGGGTGAAAACTAGACTTACATATCCCTCAACCTAGCAGGGGGACTCATTCTAACCAAAGCAGTTCTGCAAGCAATTCTGACTTATATGATGTCAGTGTTCCCTTCTCCCAAAGGGATACTCCAAAAAATTAGAACCATCCAAAGGGACTTCCTATGGTGAGGAGCGAAGAGAAAGAAGAAATGGGCCCTTGTGGCCTGGGAGAAGGTTTGAAAACCCAAATGCAAAGGAGGACTAGGGTTACAAGACCCATAGGTAACCAATGAAGCCTACGGGGTGAAACTTTGGTGGAGATGGGTTAAAGAAAAGGAAACACCATGGAAAACCCTCCGGAAGGCCAAATATGCCCTGGACATTAATGACCAAGATCAAATCCGCTTTATGGGCACACGAGAGGGGTTAGCCATCTGGAATATAGCATGGTACAACAAAACCTGGATCCAGAAACATAGCTTCTGGGAAGTGAGGAATGGTAAAACAACTAGATTCTGGGAGGATGCGTGGCAACATGAACCCATAATGGAAAATTCGAATAGGGAGGAACTCCAATAGGATATGACCGTGCAAGGCAAAATCAAAATCTATGACTACTGGAAACAAGAAAATGACTGCGACAGATGGAGGATCTGGGACAATTTCAATCCACAAAATAGAGATCGGATCACAACAATAACAAAGGAGGTGGAGGAGGAATTGGGGAAAAGGAAAATTATAGTTTCTGAAGAAGAGGACCAACTAAGATGGGGCAAAAAAAATGGTGGGGAATTCAACTTAAAAGAAGCCCGGAATTACATCACGACTTAGGACTAAGAAGATTCGGTGCAATAGTGGGGAAATATATGGGACAAACCCCAGTGGCCAAAAATCAAAATATTCAAATGGTTAGTGCTTCACAACCAAATTTTGACTTGGGAAAACCTAAGGAAAAGGGGTTTCATAGGCCCATCACAATGCCACCTCTGTCAAGCAAAGGAAGAAACAACGAATCATCTCCTCGATGAATGTAATTACACATTAAATATCTGGGATTGGGCATCAAGCATCTTTCTCCAGTCCAATAGGACCCGAGGTAACATCAACACAACCATCAATAACTAAAATGAGAGTTATAGCAAAAATGAAATGGTGAACCTATGCTAGAATCTCATGCCAGGGATGATCATATGGGCAATATGGAAAGAAAGGAACTGACGCATCTTCAGGAATGGAAACCTTCTGGAAGGGAAACTCAAGGAAGAAATAATCTCACAAATATGAGAAACAGTGCAGATCTGCAACTCCTAGATTGGAAAAGCACAACTCACAAGCCAGGACTCCCAAATCCTGGAATTTTTTTACCTAAAAGATGGGCGCAATAGTACACAGGTAGGGCGGCCACTGCAACTCCAATTAGGAGATTGCAACTGGACACCACCTCCGACAGGGTTCCTCAAGTTAAATTTTGATGGGGCGGAAAAAGGTAACCCAAGAATGACAGGGATGGGAGGGGTGATCAGAGATAGTGGAGAAAACACAATCCAACTGTATGCTGGGAGTATGGGAAACTCAACCAACAACGCAATGTGATTTGGAACCCTAGAGATCGGGCTCGAAATTATACGTCGTGAAAATCTAACCAACACTATCGTTGAAGGTGACTCCACCTTGGTCATCAACACGGTAAAGAGACTCCAAAATGGCACCAAAGTAGGAAAAGTAAAGAGACATTGGTGCTTGACACACTCCCTACAAAAAATTCAGGAGCATCTGCAAACGATTAACACAATGGAGTTGCGTTAGGTACGCAGGTCAACAAATGGCCTGGCGAACAGAATTACCAATGAGGGGGTTAGCAAGGAAAGACTAGTACTAGATACTACTTGGCTCAACATCCCGAAAGGACAATTCAGAATGGACTGCCTCCAAGTAGAAAAAAAATATTGTGACAACAACTGGAGCAAGGAAGGTGACATCAAGGATGGCATTGAAAGGCCCAGAGGACGACACGAAAATCCCAGGAAGGAGATGACAGACCAACACACGACCACCAATCACAATGTAGGATCAAATTATGCAACAGGATAGGGTACGACAACAAGGTCATGTAAACAGTAAGAATTGTGAGGAAAGACCTTGGGAAAGTATCGATGACACATAATAGGAAACGAATGACGTAAGGCAAGAGGGTTTGACACAAACCAGTATCGACCCACCACGCCAAAGATCAAGTACGGGGCGATGCTCAGTAGGATATCAAGAGAACAAGGGAAAGGGACTGTATAGGGATAACAATGAAGTCATCATGATCATATGTATCGCGACAAGGAAACAGGACAGGAAGGTTCACCTCTATGGACAAACCATGCTTAGCAGGATGAGCCCGCAACAAGGAAATTTCAATAAGAGAAGAAACAACAGAAATATATGTAAACAGAAGAGCGCAACTGACACAAGGGCAGTAAACAAGTTGAGAAACCAACAAAGGAGCTTCCATAGGCGAGATAGGATGGTACGAATGAAGAGAACGCACAACAAAAGGGACCCCCTGGGTAAGGGAACTTAGAACAATCCCCGTCGGGTTTCAAGGATGGAGAAGGCAGCCAGAGACGTGGAGGGAACCTTCCACACCCTAGTTGCACCAAATGGAAAAGAGACTATTAACCGTTTGGAAAAGGAAATCAAAAGAAGTCGTAAGGTAAAAAATTGGGATTCTCTGACCCAGGAAACAGACTGGGTAACTAATTCAGGAGCCACGCAACCCAGGGAAACCCTCTACCACAAAACGGTGTAGATGGCGTGGAAAAAAAAGAGGCTGATTGGCAAGGTGAGCTCAGAAAGGTGGGATGACAAATGAGATAACAACAAGGAATACACGAAACTGTTGAACGAAATCCTGAGATGCCTCAATGGTCTAGAAACCATTACCAGATTACTAACTGAGGTCGAGAAGGCCCAGCAAGCCAAGATTGAGTGGTTGGATGCTCAATTCCATCTCTACCTGCGCTACGTCCATCACATGGACATCACACTGACTGACGGGAACAGAGCACCAACACACATCAGAAAGACTCGCATGGTCTCCCAAAAGGAGGAGAAAAAGGGCCAAGCTGATGAAGGAAAGAGGCATATCATCATCTTGGACTAGCGTCTGCTTTGTCTATTGGCAATCAGTTGGGTCAGTCTTGTGTCTGTTTAGTGTCTATTTCTCTTTTTTATGTTTGTAGTGATTAATTTGTCAAAAACTGGATATGGTAGGACTGGGTTGGTTTCCCACGGTGACAGCCCAGTCATACCCCTTGCTCTTTTTAGAAAACGTAACTTGGGAACCTCTGTTCTGGTTTCCTTTTGGACAGACCAGGGAGTTCCCTTTTTTTGTACTATATTTTCCTTTTATTAATACAGACTTCTAAACTCACTTATTGAAAAAAAAAAAATGATCTATACACTTGTGATGAAATGGTTTTATAAGTTTTAACTCTATTACCAATTGTATTAATCTTCTATTAAAAAAGCATGTAAGCATTAGTTGAATATTTTATTAAAAAAGTATTATAAGTATTTCATTTCCTTGATTTTGTATTAACATGTATGCAAATATTAGATTTGGTTAATGAATGAAAAAAAATAATTTGAATGATTACTCTTATGAAATGTTAATTTTTCATTTATTTTATTGATTTGGTTATTGAATGAAAAAAAAAATCGAATAATTAATGATATAAAATGTTAATTTTTCACTTATTTTATTGATAACGTTATAATAATTGTTCATATTTAAATTATGATTGTTATATTTAAAAAAATATTATTTAATAATTACAACTAATTAAATTTAAATTATTAAATAATAATAATAATGAATTTTAATATACATAATTTGTTTTAAATGACTTTATGATTTTTTTTCTCTACCACCAACTTTATGGATCTCCTCATAAATAAATGTAAGTAGTAGATTTGGTTAGTGAAGAAAACAATTAATTTGTTAATGTTAAAATAATATAAAATTAAATGAATTTTATATTAATATCTAAAAATATAAAAAATATTAATAAAAATCAATAAATAAAATAAACAAAAGTCCTTGTATAGATGTTATAGGACTTAGTTTCCATCTTTAATGCAATGATTGTAACATGCAACCAACCACTTTTTTAAAAAAATGTCGAATTAAGCAATACGTTTACATTAGTTCCATTGAAAATCCAAAAATACAATTACTTAGCTATCTTTTTCTTATGCCCCAAGGGGACATCTAAAGGTAAAACTAACGCAAGGAAATTTTGATGAGCAGTTGGTGGTCTACAAAAGTTATAGCTTATTAACTCGTCGTCAGGAAAAAAACCTATGTATTGCATGCACCAGCACAAATTCGGATGCTTTCATTTTCATGAAGAAATCTTTGTCATTGAAGTGTTCCATAAAGGAACAATTTTCACTAAATAACAAGGACCCACAACTACTTATGAACCTTGCAATGTTCCCATGATTTTTTGGATGACCATTGATAAATAACATGTTTTTCCTACTATTTTTTTCCAAAAGCGTAACCTTTTATGAAAATACTATACATGGAAATGTTATATATGTTTGTATTTAACAATATTCATGTAATCAGATCGACTATAACGAGGGCCACAAAATGGCATAAGTGCTACTAATTGTGTGAGAGGAATGGATACATGTGAAATGATAAACAACTCGATATTTGCAACATCAATTTTAGATTTGACAATAATATAACTATTACCACGAAAAATAGAATTTGGTTCCAACAACAAGCACATGCATAGAAGACAACCAAACTCTATACAAATCTCAATTGTAACAGGTTTGATATTTACTTTGCAGATGGATAGAAAGAGGGACGTTATCACTACCTTCCAATAATTGAACAAACTTTTGTGTGTACTTAGAGATTTTTTCTTTAAGTTCATACAACTTTTTGGATATCCTAGTAGATATGTTTTGGGTGGTACTGATGTAATACTTTGGATCACTAGAAATCTCTATTGACTCAATAAAAGGAGACATTTTGGTCAATTTAGGTCAAAACTCAGTTGATCCAGCTTCCAACTTTTCAAAAAATGAGCATATGGAGGTACTATACCATCAACTTTGGGTAGTCGATCATGAATATAATGGGATAATGTAACACATCGAGTGTTCTTCTTCAAACTTTAACATTTTGAACAACCACATACTACTGGGGTGTCATAAAAAAGATCCAATTCACGGTGTGATACCATTGACTCAGGCTGGTTGCTGGAAGATGGCATGTTACAGTTGGTAAGATAAAGAAGTTGTCCATTTTCATCAAACACTTTCCTGCGGTATCTTTGTCCTGATATGATCTTGCAATATTTTTGAATTGGTGGAATATCGTGCACATCCAAACTCAATATTGGATCACAATTTTATAAAATTCAATGAACAATTATTCAAATGCACATGCATAAATGACATAAATTCAATCAGATAAATGGATTATAAATAAAATATAGACTTACTTCAAACGACATGGGAGAACTTGAAAAACTTGCAATGACATGGAATGAGATAGAATCTGAAGAATTGGTCATTTGATGTTATAACATTTTTTCCTCGCATTTGAACCAAAACCATGATTGATACATGAATGAATTCTTAAAATAATTTTTGGGAAACATAGAACAATCTAACTTCAAGAAGAAGTTTGAATGTATTTTAAAAGTTATATGTGCTCTTAATTAGTTCTAGATGCACTGATGTATCTATATATAAAAATGCACCAAGGCACCTACGTTACTCCCTCTAAAAAGAAAAATCTCTGCAAAATTTAATTGCATTAAGGTTTTCATTTATATTTTGTCAGCAAAATTGAAATTAGTGCATTTGTACATAGAGAACGCACTAGGGTGCTTAAAATTGTGTAGCGCACTTATTGCACAACGAAAAAATAAATGAAATTATTTAAATGTATACATTTTTTGTAGGTGATTTTATACGTATGAAGCACATCGATGCGCTTTACAGCGCACCAATGCTTTAAAGCACACCAGTGTCATTTATAACGAATCAATGTTTTAAAGTGTGTAGATGCTCCTTAAAGCGTACATGTGCACTAAAACTGTATAGCACACTAAAATGTTAAGTTATAAAAAAAACTCTCAGGTTGATCATCAATGCACAAAAAAATACACAATGAAAAACCGAGAGAGAATTTCATTTTTCCAAATGTATGTGTTTATAAATGAAAACATTATTCATTATTTCATTCATTTGGAAAACTTTAAAGGGAATATTTGTGCAAGAGAGATTTACCAACAAAGACTTTGGAGTGGGTAGATTTTTTTAAAGAGCCAAATTTGGAAGGGATCACCGTAGGCCACATACAAATCTGGAGAGGAAAAGTTTCAGGTATGTGATTTCATTCTATTGATCATATCAATCTTTTTCTATTTGATTCAAACCATTTTCAATGCATTCTAAAAAAAAATAAAAGGGTTTTGTAGTTACCTTTGGTATTGGAAGCTCTAGCTTTATTGTTAGTTTTCATTTTTTAAGCAATAAACTTTTATAGGGTTTTTTTACTTGTATATCGGGCGTTTAGTATCCATTGCAATGGTACCACTCATTTCTTTGGATCCAAAATCATATCGTTGTCAAGTTTTTTTTCAAAAAATGTTTCCGCAACATGCGGTGCACACTATACTGTAATGTAACATCGATGCACATATTTTTGTTAACAACACCAATTATTTTAAAATATGAATACTATTGATTTTAATATCACATGTATGGATTTGGTGGTGCACAATAAACAATAATGAGAACCTGTGTGTATAAGTATGTGGAGTGCACTAGGTCATATTATTTTATTATATGCGTCAACTTATTATTTCGTAAAATCTGTTTCATAATTTCTATACTTGATGACTACTAGTTTTTTTTAAGAAGATGGAAGATAGAAGTTCAAGGAAAACAACTTATTGCAACAAGCACAATGGTAGTTCATCCTAACAAGAGAATGATACAAGTTCTTTAAGTTTTAATAAAAAATTAATTATATATTTGAATTATCTATAGGTTTAAATTGATGATGTGTATTGGTTAATGTGTGTCATGTAGAGAAAAAACTTGAAGAAACGTGATAAGATTGTTTACAATCATAGTGCAAAAGAGCATAAAATGTTTATGGAAATGTTGCAAAAAGAGGAATTAGGTGGATCAAAAGGTAATCAACATGAAGTTTGTGTTTGACTTTTTACTAAAAATGAATTTCTTAACATTAATCACTAGCAAGTTTTAAACACATGATTTCACATGTTTTTAATGATATGCAGTGACAGATAGCGGGGGAATGGAATTTCATCCTAAGAGGACACAATTTATGAAGGATGTAAATGATGATGACAACTTGTTCATCAGTTCTTCTGGAGTGGTTCTAGAAGTTAATGAGAGGGGAAAAATATTTTACAGAGCTTTGAGAGATATAGTGGAAAGAATTTATAGACATAATTTCCACTAACAATACGAAAATCAATCCAAGGACTCCAAGAATTACATTATAAACAAACTATAGGAAGTGTTTCCATAGCAATGGTCAATGATACCCATGAGACATGCAATAGCGAAAAATTACAATAACAAAAAAGAATCGTTTAAAAGGTATTATTACTAAACATGTTTTTCTATAATATGTTCAAAAATTGTTTTTTGCTATATTTACTTTCAAGTCCATTTAAAAAATAACTATCGTGTTTTTTCATTTTTCAGGAAGATTACAAAAATTTCAAGCGACAAATGAGGGGAAAGCCAATACATGCTAGTAGGGATGTCTAAAAAAGTGTATAATGAGATGGTGAAAGAAATGGATATAATTGCATCATAGGAGAAGGAATCCCAACAACAATGTGCATCATAGGTATGTAATCATTCATTTATTTTTTTATGTACATCAATTTTAATTATTATATGAAATACTAATTTTCAATTGTTTTCTTGTAGAAAAGAAAACAAAATGGAACCCATTCAGTACATAAGAGAAGATGACATGGAATAAAAGGGTTAATCACAAAGTTTGTGAGTACTTACGTTTTCAGCCTTAATTAATATTGCATATTTGTTGTGATCTTTATATTTAAATAATTAATTTACACTCATCTATGGATGTTTTCTAATATATGCTAGCATACAAAGAAGAGCCAACCGAACAATTGATCAAGATTGGGTTAAGTGAAGGTTGTGAGTATATGCCAAAGTATCAAGGTTTAATTGAACAATTTGTAAGTAGTTATGTTGTTTAACTTCCCTTGTTTTATAATTAATGGAACAATAAGAAACTTTTATATTTATTATATTGACTATGCTTTGTCATGACATATTAAACATGCATGAAACAAAGTATGGAGAGAAACCAATAGAGGATATTTTGAGACACACCATCACTTCGAAAACATGTGCATTTCTTATGAATTACTCGTTTCTTTGGTACATGTTTTTATTTACGCAATCATGTGTGTATGTGTGTGTATTACACTTTATTTCTATGTTTGTAGATGAAACATGAATAGGCAGAACATAAAAAACAAGTTGATGAATAAAATGTCATTTAAATAACCAAAGTACAATAGTGCATTCATGTGATGAAGAAATGAGACATACATACAGCTCGAGCGATGACAATAGTTCAGGTGATGAATGAAAATCAATATAATTTAACATTATTACAAGTTTTATGTTTTGGAATATTTGGTTGAGAAAATTGGGGATTTTGTTTAATGTACTTGCCATAATGCCCCTATTGCATGAGGACATGTTACCGATAATAGTAACAATATAATATTAGTTTCATTTTGATTATTTTGGACCTTTACATTATCCCATTCTGTTTGAAAATGGATATCTTATTCATATATACTAAAATGAGTTTATTATTTTATGTCATTGTCAAGTGTTGTAATAACTTGTTTTGTTGATTAATTAATATATGGATTATTTATATTGTTACAAATAACAGAGGTGTAATTCATTGGATAACACATTAATCAAATCATTATATCAAAACATGATAACAAAACTATACAAACAATATTATTATAAAAAATATTTAATTTTGAGATGATTAATTGAAAATTTGTAAAGAAAACAATTAATTAAAATATATGCATATCGGTGCACTGTATTATTTTGAACTCACTAAATGACGCATGCCATAAAATAGAAAACGATGCATTTTTATGAGTCATACACACCAATGCCTATTAGTTACATGAAAGCATTGGTGCTAAGAATCATGAAAAATAACTATTACTTTAACTGACATAATGCATGATTGATTATATTTATCATTTCAAAATATTATGGTGCACATGATTAAAATGTGCACTAGTGCTTTACATATAATATAACCCTGGTTCTTTAAATATAATATATGCATCGATTCTTAGTAACAAATAATGGCACTGACATCTCACCTCAAAGATTTGAAATTTTACTATCCTTTGGTGCACATGGTAGTAAAAGTCCTGATGCATATGAATTAGAAGAGCATCAGTGTGTCATAAAATAAAAGGAATGACCCAGTACATAATATTTATATGAGCACCACTGTTGCAAAAAAAAATAGCATGGACTAGTACGTACATTAACACAGAAATCACATGTTTTTCATAGAACATAAAATACATAACCAATGCATAATAGTTTTAAGAGCATGGGTGCTTCGTTCTTGAGGTGCACATCGGTACATGTTACTTAAGAATGCACCGTTGCATTTTTACCAATATAAGCACTAACAAAAAAACCTCCACTACAACCTCTGCATGCCCAAACTTTTTTAGTTATATGGAACATCTATCAAAGCATTTGCTAAAATTTATGTTTTGAATAGCGGAGATTTTTTTGAAAATTTTGCCAAATTTCTTAACACTAAAAACCTCTACAAAAACCCCTGCTACAAGAAACTTGTAGTGGACGCATTGATCAGTTACAAAACGCAAAGATTAGGCATCGAATTATAATTTCAATCATTGAAAGTTTCAAGCATATAATTTGAGTTACATAAAGAATGCTCCATTATATTGTCACATTGTCTTTGAGATTAACGAAGGTGTTTGTGTTTTAGAAATATTTTTTTGAGTTACTCGATTTGGATTTGGAACAAACCCTTTAAAGTGGAATTACAATTAATAATCCATTGTTTAGCGTGAGTTTTACATTGTACAAACAATATATTCCTTTACATGGTCTCTATGTATTTATATTTTCACCCGGTAAGAGATAATGCTCCCTCTATGCTTTAAGTAATGTACATTCAATGATTTAGTGGGATACCATTAGTAAATCTAGGGTCAATTTCCCTGTTGAACATATTCTCTTTTGTTGTAGCCAAATTAACATTACCCTTGATAGTAGGTTGATGAAGCCCAATAAAATCATGGCACGTTGCTTATTAAGTTTAATCTATTTTAATGCATTTTTTTCATAGATTAAATATGCTACCCTTTCCCAGCTCACTCTTGTATTTTTTTTTTTTCAAGTTTCATTCATCGCTTTGTAAGAGTGAGGAGTCACATTGTGTCAGATGGCTTGATGATGTTTTTTTTAGGAAGCATTAATTTGTTTATTAAAGGAAGCATGTTGGCAATGCAAGTCTTTATAAAAAGAGTTGAGTTTATGATGTTGAAAAATTATATCTTAATACATTTATTTAAATTGGGCTTTGAAGTTTAGATTTAATGAAAAGATTCTCAAATTAGATGTTAAAGACAACGTTAGCATTGGAACATAACTTAGCTAAGAACCATTATATGAATTTCCACAAAGTGTCTCAATCGAATAAAATCTTTAAACCTTAGAGAATTATTAGAGGACTAACTTAATAGGATAAATTGAATTAGTTGACTATTGTGAAGGATACTTACAACTATCTAATCATGTGATGAAGGAACGGTCAAGCGTGAAAAACATAGAAGTGTGAAATTATATTATACACACATTATATTATCATAACTTACTGAGAATGATTATAATAGTTAAGTGTCTTTCTTCGTTGTTATGGTTCATTCTTTATTTAATGGCAAGCATTCTCAATAGAAAAATAAAAATTGTAAAAATTAAAAACCATTTACTATTATATTATATTCACTATAATGCCATTATATATATAATGCCATTATATATATAATACCAACCAACCAATTCTCAATAGAAATTAAAAATTTTAAAAATAATAACCGTTTGATAATATATTATATTCGTTGGAATGGTTCGGTAATATAATTTTTTATTTAATATCAACCAATTTTCTATTTTTTGTTTAGTAATGTTATTCTTTATTTAATGCCAACCATTTCTCTATGTTATGTTCACTGGTGCCATTTTAAAAATTTAAAAATAATAACCGATTGATAATATATTATATTCGTTGGAATGGTTCGGTAATATAATTTTTTAATTAATATCAACCAATTTTCTATTTTTTGTTTAGTAATGTTATTCTTTATTTAATGCCAACCATTTCTCTATGTTATGTTCACTGGTGCCATTTTTTAGCCAATCAATTCTCTATATTATGTTTAATAATGTCATTCTTTATTTAATGCCAACAAATTCTAATTCATTATGTTATGTTCGATAATGTCATTCTTTATTTAATGCAAACCAATTTTTATTATTTTATTTTTAATAATATTATTATTTATTTAATAACAACTAATTATTTATTGTATGTTCAATAATGTCACTTCATTTAATACCAACCAATTATTTATGTTATGTTCAGTAATACCATTCTTTATTTAATGCCAACCAATTCTTTACGTTATGTTCAATAATGTCAAATTAATTCTAATTAATTTTTTTTGTCTCATGTTGAGTAATGTTATTATTTATTATCATCTATGATAGACTATGATTATTGGTAATTGAAACTATGCTTTATCTATGTAATTACGCGAGGCAAATAACTGAAAAACAGTGATACATATTGAATGAGGCAAAGTGTAATAGCAAGCTGCTGGTCATACTATTGAAGAAGACAACTATGAAAGCATAGTTCAAAAAGAACATACCGGACTACTGACATGAACCACAAACTCTAATAAAGTGTGCTTAGTAGGCTGCTCACCTTTACTTTCTTTGTATCTACTGTTGGGCCGGTCAACAATACGACATCATTTTGACCTCCCCATACACTTTAAAGAGCTGGGATAATAACAAGGATATCAATACTCTTTATTAGAAGATCAATACCCATCACATTCTCAATGGTTTCAAGAGCGAAATACCAATACATGGCTCAGACATCACCTCAGACATCAAGAAATACATGGACACATTTAAAATAATGTCACTTCATTTAATACCAACCAATTATTTATGTTATGTTCAGTAATACCATTCTTTATTTAATGCCAACCAATTCTTTATGTTATGTTCAATAATGTCAAATTAATTCCAATTAATTTTTTTTGTATATTGTTGAGTAATGTTATTATTTATTATCATCTATGATAGACTATGATTATTGGTTTATTGAAGACATGTGACATATTTTTTAACAAATATAAAGATTATCATATTGGTTTAAAAATATATTTAATTCCTCATTTTCTCTTGCTGACTTTAATATCAAAATTTTGGTTACCTGTTTGTTTTTTATTTTTTATTTTATTTTTGTTTGCTATTATTTATTATCATCTATGATAAACTATGATTATTGGTTTATTGAAGACATGTGACATATTTTTTAACAAATATAAAAATTATCATATTGGTTTAAAAATATATTTAATTCCTCATTTTCCCTTGCTGACTTTAATATCAAAATTTTGGTTACCTGTTTGTTTTTTATTTTTCTTTGTTTCACTGACATGACATGACATTGAGGTAATAAATTTTTGGTACACACAAATTGTATTAATTTCATATGCAATTATACAAATAATGTTAATAATATTAAGAGATTTGTAACAAATATAATTGCTGGCTTTAATATCAAAATTTTGGTTCCCTGTTTGTTTTTTATTTTTCTTTCTTTCACTGACATGACATTGAAGTAATAAGTTTTTCGCACACACAAATTGTATTAATTTCATATGCAATTATACAAATAATGTTAATAATATTAAGATATTTGTAACAAATATAAATAAACCTTTACTTAAAAAATATTATTGTCAAGGAAAAGTAGCCATATTGTCAGTTTAATAGGTAAGGCTTTCATTGACTACATATATAATGTCAATACCTACTACATGCATTTATCTATTTGTGAATGCACTTATGCATAGGATGCTATGGGTTGGCTCATATTCATGATAGGTCTATGTTAATGCATATATACCTACACATTATATACCTACACATGCATATAGATTATTATGATCAACTTGTTGTTTAAGCATAAAAGTTGTACAAATGTGTATTAATAGAAATACTTTTTTAATGAAAATGATTTTTTAAATATTTGTATTTATATTATAATAATTTTTTCATTATTTAAAGTTAGAATACTCTATCATTTAAATTATGATATTCATAATTTATTTTTATAATTTAAAGTATTTTAAATTATTTGAATTATTATTTATAGATTTATGTCTTTGAAATTTAAACCTTCTATTGATTCATTTTGGTTGTTGGAAGATGGCGTGTTACAATTTCCAAGATAAAGAAATTATCCATTTTCATTAAATATGTTCTGACATAAATTCAGATAAATGAATTATAAATCAAACACAAACTTACTTCAAACGACACGGGAGAAATTTACAAACTTGCAATGATATGGAATGACTTGGAATATGAAGAATTGACCATTTGATATTATAAATTTTTCTTCCTTTCATTTGATCAAAAACCATGATCAATACATGAATGAATTATTAAAAGAAAGTTTGGGAAGCATAGAGAAATCTAACTTCAAACATAATTTTGAATGACTTTAAAAGTTATTGGTTCTCTTAATTAGTTCTAGATGCATCAGTGCATCTATATATAAAAATGCACTGGTAAGCTAAATTATGAAAAGAACTGAAGCATCGCCTCCTTTACTACCTCCATAAAGAAAAATCTCCACAAAATTTAATTATGGAGGTTTGCATTTCTATTTTGTCAGCATAATTTAAATCAGTGCATTTGTGTGTAGAGAGTGAATTGGGGCACTTAAAATTGTGTAGCACATTGATTGTATAGTGAAAAAATAAAGGAAATTATTTAAATGTATATGTTTTTGTAGGTAATTTTATATGTACATTGAAGCGTACCAGTGCGCTTTACAACATACTAACACTTTAAAGTGCACCGACGTTCTTTACAATGCACTAACGTTTTAAAGAACATTGATACTCCTTAAAGGGTACAGGTGCACTAAAACTATATAGCGCACCAAAAAGGTAAGTTACAAGAAAACAACGCTCTAGTTTATCATCAATCCACTAAAATATACTTTGAAAAAGAGAGAGGGATTTTCATTTTTTGAACTGCATGTGTTTATAAATGAAAATACTATTCATTGTTTCATTCTTTTGGAAAAATTTAAAGGGGAGATTTGTGCAAGAGAGATTTACTAGCAAAGACTTTGGAGTGGATAGATTTTTTTGAAGAGCCAAATTTGGAGGGGATCACCATAGGCCACATACAAGTCTATAGAGGTGAAATTTAGGTATGTTATTTCATTCTATTGATAATATCAATCTTTTCAAATTTGATTCAAACTATTTTCAATGCATTCTAAAAATAAATAAAATGGTTTCATAGTTACCTTCGATATTGGAAGCCCTAGCTTTCTGGTTGTTTTTCTTGGTTCCTCTCTCTATATTTCACAAGGAGGTTTTTTGTTTTTAAGCAATATATTTTTATAGGGTGTTTTTACTTATATATGAGACATTTAGTATCAGTTGCAATGGTACCACTCACTACATTGGATCCAAAACCCTATCATTGTGAAGTTTTTTTTCAAAAAAAGGTTTTTGCGACACACTATGGGAACTGTGCTATAATGTCATGTTGGTGCACATAATTTGTTAACAACACTGATTATTTTAAAATATAAATACCATTCAATTTAATATCACATGTGTATGGATTTGGTAGTGTGAAATAAGCAATAATGATAACCTGCACGTATAAGTATGTGGAGTGCACCAAGTTCTTTAAGTATGGGACATGTTCTTTATTCACATGTTATTCTTGTCTTTATTTTCTTCTCCAAACCTTCATGTATCTGAAATCGATGTTTTATTTCATGGAAGGCTCTATCATGCTTCTACAATTCCGAGCTATGTGACCATAATTGTGGAATTTGTAACATTCAATGTTATGTGGGGCCACATAAGCATTTATTTCTTGAACATTTCTTCCATAAGCCCTACTATATACAACTTTATGTCCAAAGTTAGTACAATTAAAACAATGATCATAAAATAAATTTACATACCTGGGAGTGAATGATCTTCTTTGTGGTGTAGCCGTTATAAATTCCCACCTTGGTTGATCATGATCTTCTCTTTTGTTGATTCCTTCATCACAATTGAAGCTTCTTTGTTTCTTTAATGTGGAAGGTCTTATTGAATATGTATCTCTATTATACTCATTCTTCTTTGATTCTTGTTGACCATGATTCCTTCCTTTGAGTACTTCTCCATAAATCTTACCCTTCTCTTCATTCTTCCTTTCTGGAAAACTGGAGTGATTCTTTCCAACATTCTTTACTGATGATGTGGAAGTTTCTCTCTCTCCAACATTCTTGTTGAGTTTGGAAATTTTAACTCTCAATGTGACAACTTCTTCTTCAATCTTGTCAACCCCTTCTTCTTTCTTCACTATGTGAATCTTCATGACTTTTTCCATTCTCTTTGCTTCTTCAAGTTGGATCTTCAAGGAGATGATTTCTTCTTCAAGTCCATTTTCTTGTTGAATGAATTATGCTTCAAGCTGGTTTAAATCCTAAGATATTTCCTTCAAATCATTTTTCAAAATATTCTCTCTCTTCTCTACTTCATTTCTTTGTGCTATTATTTTTTATCCAAAAGGGATCTAGAGAAGACTACGAACAACTCAAAATTCACAGAAGAAACTCAGGAAGCTCAGAATGGCCTCAACAAACAGAGAAAGGGAAAAAAAATTCAAATACCTCAAAACTCGGTGAAATTGGCATCATCGTGAAGAGTGCGTTGCAAGATTTCCAATGGTTTAAACGACTTGTCAAACATAGTTACATATCAAAAGATATTCACGGTCAAAGTTTTGGTCAACCTAGCCTAGTGAGCAGGGATGAGTCAACATCCGTACTGTTGATGTCAGCATAAATACATATAACGTCAACTTTCGTGATGTGTACATGACACACACAGAGGGCGACACATGCCATGATGATGTCAGCATGGTGGCATGGAAGCACTAGAGGTTGCCACATGTCACTCATTTTCGACATTTTCTAGTCAACATGTGGACCAATGAGGAAGTGTCAGGTGGCAATCTGTATAGACACATGAAAGACCATACGGGACGTGGCAGGATAATGTGGTAGGGTGACTGTGCAAGTGGATGGCGTGGGACAATGGTTGGCCTCCACGTGGCAGTGGGAAAATGACCAATGAGGGCCTGAAACTGAATTTTCAAAAATAAAAAAGGCCCACCAAATCTGGAGGAGGTCCCACCAAAACTGGTGGCCAAACTTCTGATTCCAACAAATCCAAACTTGGCAGCGGTTCCAAAACCACATATATATTTTTATAACTATAAGCCCAAAAGGGGAGGCCCGTGGGATCGACCCCAGGACCTCTCCCTATCCAAACGCCTTACAATAGCCTCTGCCAACCATTAGGTCAATGGGATCCATTGGTTAATCCGTCCAACATTTAATTTAAATGATGAATTTTTCCCATGGACGAGAGAGGGAGCTCGACGGTACGGTCGAGCACATTTTTCGAGACAAATTACAGTGAATTAATTGCAGGGTGCAGGCAGGAAAACTGTGACGATATTTCTAAAGGGCCTGGGAGTGACAGAGTCGGATTTGTAAGTTTTAAACCTATGAAGTAAATAAATGCATATAGATTCTTAAGGAAAACAAAATTTAATCAATGGCTCATTCACATAGTACACAAAGATTTATACCGAAAACCCTCAATTGGGAAAACCTTTCTTATATTCATTATATCGAATTTCACCATTCACTATACAATATATACAATTGTTTTAGGTATTTTGTAGATACCAAAACCCTAATCCCTAAAACCGGAATTATTTTTAGTAAACCGCTAAAAATAGAAAAAACCGCCCAAAAAACAATTTCAGGGCACTGCGCGTAACCAAGGGGGGGCATACCTGCCCCCCCTGGGACCCCCTTAGGAAAGCGCCTGGAGGACATGGCACAAATAGAGTACTATTACGAGGGATCATCAGACGCAGTTGTCATATCTGATGCGCCCACACACACACATGCAAAGAATATAACACATACCCAACATTCTCCCACTTGTTGTTTTCTTTGCATCCAGGGGTCCAGGGGATCATATAGTCAACAATCTAGGACAACAATGCCCCTTTTTATTCTACACCAGGAGAACTTTTCTGTTCTCATAGACTTTGTCAATGAATCTGCAACATTCTTCGAAGTGTCAACTTTTTCTAGCAACACCTTCTTTTCCTCAACCATGTCTCTCACAAAGTGATATTGTACATAAATATGCTTTGTCTTCGAATGGTAAGTGGGGTTCTTTGCCAGGAATATTGCACTCTAAATGTCACAATCTAATCTCACTACTTGTTGTACCAACCCAATACCTGAACACAATCTTTGTAACCATATTGCTTCCTTGCTTTCATGAGTGGCTTCCATGTATTCAGCTTCTGTAGTTGAGAGTGCCACTACATCCTGTCTTTTTCTCATCCAACTGATTGCTCCTCAAAATAGGTTAAACACATACCCACCTGTAGATCTTCTGCGATCTAGATCTCCAACCCAGTCTACATCAACAAAGCCATGTATGTCCACCACTCTGTCCAATCTTGGTCTTCCTTGGTAGCACAATCCATAACTGGTAGTGCCATGCAGATACCTGAAGACCCTCTTTATTGTTGTCCAATTCTCCTTCCCTGGTTTTGACATATACCTACTCAAAACTCCCACTGCATGTGTAATGTCTGGTCTAGTATAGACAATTGCATACATCAAACTACCAACTGCACTGGCATATGGAATATGGGACATGTCCTCTTCTTCTTCCTCTGTCTTGGGACACTGATCTGCAGATAAATTTACACCTATAGGAATAGGAACCTTGATCGGTTTACTTCCATGCATATTAAACCTCTGCAATATTGTCTCAATATATTTTCTCTGATTCAACCAGATTTTCCTATTTGCACGATCTCTTTTAATCTCCATTCCCAGAATGAAGTTAGCAACACCGAGATCCTTCATGTCAAATTTGGAGGATAGATGCGATTTCACCTCCTTGATAACATCCATGTTATTTCCTACCAACAACATGTCATCAATATACAACACTACATAAATGAAATGATGACCAACCTGCTTGGAATATACACAGTGATCAACCTTGCTTCTTACAAATCCCAATCCAAAGATGTATGTGTCAAACTTTTGGTACCACATCCTAGGTGATTGCTTTAGACCATATAGTGACTTCTTTAGCTTACAGACTAGCTCTTTCTTTCCCTTCACTACAAAGCCTTATGGATGCTTCATGTAAATTTCATCTTCCAGATCCCCATGTAGGAATGTTGTCTTCACATCCATCTATTCCACTTCAAGATCAAAAGCAACAACAATAGATAAAAGAAATCTAATAGAAGTTAACTTAGCAACAAGAG
>JZKD02S1672730.1:118262-129929 GCA_000966675.3 Picea glauca
TCCCTCTACCTGGGAATAACCTTTTGCTACTAACCGAGCTTTGTATTTCTCCACTTTACCTTGTGCATTAAACTTCTTCTTAAACAACCATTTTCTACCAACAGATTTTCTTCCAAATGGCAACTCAACTATATCCCATGCCTCATTCTTATCCGAGGCATCCATTTCTTCAACCATGGCCTTCTTCCAGTGTTTACTATTCTCTGAATTCACTGCTTCCCTGACAGTTCTGGGATCATCATCAATAATAGATAAAGCAAAATTGGAACGAAATTCAGGTGGACTATACCTTTCTGGTTGCCTTTTATCTCTCACCGATCTCCTCAATACTAGGGTATGAGGTTCTTCTTCTTCTTCTTCTTCTTATTTTTCTTCCTCTTCTTCAGATGATTCAGATTTTGCATCATCCAACTCAAGCTCTATTTTCTCAGGTTCGTCTTGCATTGGTAGGTATTCCTGTTTGGACACATATTTTACCTCTCTAAAAACAACATCTCAACTGTAAACATTTTTCTTGGTTTCTGGGTTCCAAAGCTTATAACCTTTCACACCATCTTTATAACCAATAAAGATACACTTTTCAACCTTTTTATTCATCTTACTTCTATTTTCCTTTGGAACATGTACATAAGCATCACAACCAAACACTCTAAAATGTTGAAGAGAGGGTTTCTTTCCAGACCATACCTCGTGTGGAGTTTTATCATCCAATGTTGATGAAGGTGATCGATTGACCAGGTAACATGTTGTACCCACTACCTCTGCCCAGAATTCTTATCCTAACCTGGCACCGCTAAGCATGCTCCTTTATTTTTCCATCAATGTCCTATTCATCCTTTCTGCAACTCCATTCTATTGAGGAGTGTATTGACTTGTCTTCTGCCTGTCTATACCACACTTCTTATAGAATTCTTCGAATTCATTTCCACAGAATTCTCCACCATTATCTGTTCTCAATACCTTTATTTTCTTCTCTATCCGATTTTCTACTAGAGCCTTAAATTCTTTAAATTTATCAAATACCTCAGATTTCTTTCTAAGAAAATAAATCCATGTGTTCCTTGAAAAACCATCTATGAATGAAACATAATACACAAATTTACCTAGGGATGGAACAGGAACAGGTCCAAACACATCACTGTGTATCAACTCTAAGATCCCCTTTTCTCTTGTAGCATCAGATGAGAATCTTAATCGATTTTGTTTACCATATATGAAATGTTCATAGAAATCAAAATCCAGAGTGCAATTAGACATGCCTTCAACCATACCTTTACCGTGTAGTGTTTGAAGGCCCTTTTCTCTAATATGTCCCAGTCTTTGATGCCACAACATGGTCTTCTTTTCAAGGATGATATTAGTCTTGTCTTCTTTATTTGTCTTCTCAAGGACAACAAAACTATTACACCCATTAGTATAAGTGCTTCCCAACAACTTGTACATATTTCCACACCAAACTCCCCTCATCAACACCATTGCTCCTCGTACCATCTTGCAAGTGTTCTTTCCAAATACAGTATCCACTCCTGCATCATCCATCTTTCTTACAAATATTAGGCTCCTGGCTAGTTTTGGAATGTGAAAAACCCCAAGGAGAGTTTTAATCCTTCCATATTTTAGCAGCAACTTAACCCTTCCATGTCCCAAGATTTTTGTTGTTGAGTCATCTCCTAGGAATACATCACCACCATCATATTTTTCATATTCAGAGAACCACTCCCTGTGAGGAATCATATAGTATGACACACCTGATTCAATCAACCATACATCACGGTCTGCATGTGTACTTGTAGATGCTAGGTAAACATCACCTCCTTTTTCAGTGGATATTTTCACCTCTGTGGAAGAGGTACTATCAGATCCCTTTGGTTTTTCAACCTTCTTAGACTTGCAATCTTTCTTATAATGCCTTGTTTTACCACACTTCCAGCATTTCCTCAAATATTTTCCTAGAGACTTAGATCTACCTGTAGATTTAGATCTCCACCCCGAAGGCTTACCAGGGTTCCTGTCTTGGGTACGCCCTCTTACAAATAAATCATCTGTGCTATGAACATCCATGATTTTTCACCTCATCTCTTCAAATAACAAGGATGCAACTACATCCTCATGCTTCAATGTAGATTGAGTGGTACTACCTATTGCTACAACCAGATTATCCCAAGAGTCTGGCAAAGAACATAACGAAGTAATACACTTATCTTATTCTGCAATTGTAATATTAACAGAGCGAAGTTGACTTACCAGAGTATTAAAGGCATTTTTATGTTCTGTCACATAATCTCCATCTTCCATCTTAAGATGATACAACTTCTTTCGAAGAAATAGCTTGTTTACCAGGGACTTTGATTGATACAAATTCCCCAACTTATCCCATAGTTCCTTGGCTGAAGATTCTCCTAAGACATTCCACAACACTGAATCTGTCAGACATAGTCGAATAGTACTCCTTGATCTTATGTCCAACTTCTCCCAATCTTCCTTTGACATACCAGTTGTTGGTGTACTAGTAGGTTGTGTACCAGTATCATATGTGCTAGTAGATGGTGTACCAGTAGGTTGTGTACCTTGGTCCACATCGATCCATTGTTCTTTGTCTACAAGAAGGTCCATTCTAGATGAGATCGCCATTCCTCTTTCTATACTCGAATATCCAATGCAAAAGCTCCCACTAAACCCAGGTTTATCATTGACCCAAGATAAACTTGATCTATCAAGACCGAGCCAAACCCTCAACAACAAAGGCGTCCCTCTGAAGCCAAAAACAAGCTCTGATACCACATGTAAGTTTTAAACCTGTGAAGTAAAGTAATGTATATAGATTCTTAAGAAAAACAAAATTTAATCAATGGCTCATTCACATAATACACAAAGATTTATACCGGAAACCCTCAACCGGGAAAACCTTTCTTATATTCATTATATTGAATTTCACCATTCACTATACAATATATATACAATGGTTTTAGGTATTCCGTAGATACCAAAACCCTAATCCCTAAACCAAGATTATTTTTAGTAAACCACTAAAAATAGAAAAAAACGCCCAAACCAGTGTCGAACGCTGCACGTAACCAAAGGGGGGCATACCTTCCCCCCCGTGGAACCGCCCTAGGAAATCTCTCGATGCACACAGCACAAACAAAGCACTAGTATGAGGAATCGTCAGACGCAATTGTCATATCTGATGCACCCACACACACACACATGCAAAGAATATAACAGATACCCAATAGGATTGAGGCATGGAGACAATCATTTTTGGGTAATTTTACGCCACTAATTCAATGGTGTTGTTTGTTTTCTGATCTAAGTAAAGCTTCTATAGCTTAATTCCATAATGAGGTATACTTATGTATTTTGCCAATTATTTTTTTGAGTTAATAAAAATGCCTACCCATTTGAGAGCAGGACCCAAAGATGTAGTCCACCAGGGATGAACTCCGTTATCAAGTTTTTGTGTTCATATTTGATGCTTATGTCTCTTCATTATTGATATTTTCCTTCTTTATTGTGCACTTTAATTTATGCTCATTTAATACAATTCTTTATAGGTCACTTCGATGAAAAGATCCTGGATCATGTTGGTATCATAGCAATCATCTTTGAATTGAATTGTTGAGTGTGAATACTTACAAGGGCCAAGAATAAGTAGGGTGAAGGAACTCTTTAGACTTTCAATCCTGAAGTTGGTCGTGCATCCTGAAGGAAGAAAATGGCAGAAGTGGACAAGCATGATGAACATGAGAAAAAATTCCATATGGTCTTTTATCGCATGTCAAAAATGGTTGAGAGAATGTATGGAGACTATGAGAAGAGGATGAAGAATAAAGGGAAGAAAAATGAAACACAAGTTGATAATAATGCTTCAGTAAATCAAGGGGCTGGAGGAGACCCTCCTAAGCCTCCATCTTCACCATCAAGTTCTATCTCTTCTTCCTTTGAGCATTCTCATAATTCTCATCATTCTAGCCATAAAGCTTCTTTGAGAAACAATTATTAAATCTTGATGTAAAATTTGCTTTACCTATGTTTAATGGAGATGTTAATCCTGAAAATCTAGATAATTGGATCCGACAGGTTGAAGTATATTTTTGTGTTCAACAGATTGATGAAGAGGAAGTTAAAGTGCAATTGGCTTCTCTTCGGTTGGAAGGAACCACTCTCGTATGGTGGGAGAGCAAACTTCAGGACATAAGTAAGTGTGGTAATCTTATTTCCTCATGGTTAGAATTTAAATCAACGATAAGGAATCAATTTTATCCATTGGGTTATTTACATAAAGCAATGATGGAAGGGAAAACCTTAAGACAAAGTAAAGTTCAAACTGTACAAAGTTTCACAGAAGAATTTTGGAAGAAATCTCTTGCATTAAACATTCTTTTGGATTCTTATGAAACTTTAATGAAGTATATTGTTGCACTTCACAATTATATTCATCATACTTTTCTATTGTTTAACCCCACCAGTCTTGAGGAAGTTTGTGTACAAGCCACTCACCTTGAGAAAAGGGGAAATCATGTTCAAGAAGATCCCACAAAGAAACCTTCCAATATCCAACATAACCAGTTTAAGAATTTTAAAAGGAAGGACAAAAAGACCACCACTTTAAAGAGAGAAGGGAAGCCATCTTGCACTCATTGCAAGAAAAGTGGTCACGATGATGAACATTGTTGGAAACTACATCTAGAGAAGAGACCGAAACAATTCAGTGGAAAGGGGAAGACAAAGACCGTTGCTACAGTACCACAATATATTGATTCTGATTCAAGAGACGAATGAAGGATCACATCAGTTGGAGTATAAGGTAAAGATTCCCTTAATTCTAGTTCAAATTCCAATGATGAATCTCATGATGATGAAAGAAAGAGGAATGAATTATTTCATATAAGAGTTGTATCTAAACACACTAAGATAGATACATTGTTTGATCTGAGTTCCTAAGTAAACTTGATATCTGAAGCACTTGTCAAAAAGATGGGTATTGAAACTAAACCACATCCAAATCCTTATCCTCTTGGTTGGGTATGTGATAAACAAAAACTTAATGTCACCAAGAAATGTAGGGTCAAATTTGATATTCCTTCAAAGTTGATTGATAAAGTGGATTTGGATGTTGTATCACTTGATATATGTGGCATAGTGTTTGGGAGTCTTTATATTTATGATAGAAAATAAGTCTTCTTTCATGATGAGAACAAATATCACCTTACTAAGGGGGGAGTGGAATATATTGTTAGAGCCCATAGCATGAGGGTAAACACAACACTTGTTAGTGAAATACAAATGAAGAGACTCATAAACACTAATAAGAGATATGTACTCATGGTCGTAAGGGAGAAATACGTCAGAACATCTAACACTATCCAAGGATGTGATCCTTATCATAAGAAATAATTAATTGATATTGTTTCTAAGTATGATGATATTTTCTAGGAACCATATGGATTACCTCCTATGAGGGAAATTCAACATGAAATATATCTTCAATAGGATTATCCTCTTCCTAATGTGGGCATGTATAGATGTCAGTTGTAGAGATGAAAAATATCAACAAGCAGGTACAAGGTTTGTTGGATCAAGGGGCCATCAGGCCCAACTCATATCCTTGTGGTTCTCTGATCATGATGGTGCCAAAGAAGGATGGCACATGGAGAATGTGTCGATTACTGGGACTTAAATAAAATCACGATGAAAAATCGATACCCTCTTCCTCGTATAGATGATTTACTTGATCAATTAAATAATATTGTTTATTTCACTAAGTTGGATTTGCGCAGTGGATACCATCAGATCAGGGTTGTAGAACATGATGCATGGAAGACTACATTTAAAACCAAACATGGATTGTTTGAGTGGTTATTTATGTCGTTTGGGCTTTTTAATGCTCCAACAACTTTCATGCGTGTGATGAATGATGTATTCAAGCCATTTCTAGATGATTTTGTGATTGTATATTTAGACGACATTCTTAAATTTAATGAGACTTGGGATGAACATGTAAGGTATGTAAAGAAAGTATTGGATACTTTTCAAAGGGAAAAATTTTATGTAAAATTTTCCAAATGTGGATTTGGTAAGACGACACTTGTGTACTTAGGTCATATTGGAGGAGGAGGACAATTGAAAATTGACCCTTCCAATATTGATGTAATTGTAAATTGGTCTAAGCCCAAAAGTGTAACTAAAATACAGAGCTTCTTAGGTGCAATCCAGTATTGGAGGAGATTCATTTCAAAATTATCCTTTATAATAGCTCCTTTGCATGCCTTAACCAGTGTGAAGAACACTTTTGAGTGGGGAGAAAAGAAACAAAAATCTTTCGACACTTTGAATGAAAAGATCTGTACTGCACCAGTATTAGCACTGTCGAATCTTCAACAACCCTTCGAGATCAAGATAGATGCCAGAAGGTACGCCATGGGTGCAGTATTGATGCAATATCATAAGCCTATTTGTTACCACTCTGAAAATTTTAACCAAGTTGTTTTTAACTATCCTACATATGATAAAGAGTTGTATGCATTAGTTCAAAGCATAAAACGATGGAAGCACTACTTGTTAGGGAAGAAAAAAATCATACATACAGATCATCAACCCTTACAATATCTCAAATCATAAACCAAACTGCAACAATATCGACATTACAAATGGATGGGTTTCCTACAAGAATTTCATTTGGTAATCAAATACAAAAAGGGTACGAGTAACAAGGTAGTTGATATGCTTTCTAGACCTCCTACTGTCGTTTCTATTATTTTGAAGAATGCTTCTTTATCCTGTGATATATTTGTGGAAAAATATACCATTGGTGAATATTTTAAAGAAGTATATGAGAAGCTAACCCATGGTACACATGTAGAGAACTATTTTCTAGAGGGAAAACTACTCTACCATCTTGGAAAGCTATGTATTCCTACAAGTGAACGAGTCCATGTAATGCGAGAAGCTCACACTTCTCTTGTGTCTGGGAATTTTGGGGTAGGAAAAACTATGGCTCATCTACAGAGGTTTTTTTACTGGCCTCAGATGAAAGAAATTGTAACTAAATATGTAAAGGGGTGTGTGATGTGTTCTACTTTCAAGCCCACTAATAGAAAACTGGGGATATACTCATCACTTCCTATTCCATCCCATCCATGGGAAAGTATCTCCATGGATTTTGTAGGGGGTTTACCAATGTCGAAAAGGTGTCATGACTATTTGTATGTTGTAGTGGATAGGTTCAGCAATATGTGTATCTTAATGCCATGTAAAAAGCAGATCACTACTGAGAAGACTGTTAATCTCTTCCTTCAATATGTTTGGGTTCACTTTGGGTTACCCACATCCATTATCTCGGATCGAGATACTCGATTCCTTGGATATTTTTGGACAAGTTTGTGGAGAATGATGGACACCAATTTGAAGAGGAGCATTGATTTCCATCCATAGACTGACGGAAAAACATAGGTTGTTAACCGAACAATGGTACTTTTTCTTTGAGGCTACTGCAACAAGAATCCCAAGTTATGGGATGAACAAATACTCTATGTACACCATGCTTACAACCGAGCCTTACATTCCTTTTCTCAATGTTCTCCTTTTGAGAGTTTTGGTTATTTACCTAAGGTTCCTTTGGAATTTATGTATGGGAGAGATGCCGATTCAAATGAAGAAATAAATGAAGATAGAGCCCGCAAGTTCAACCCAAGGATCCAACTGGTACATCAAGTAGTCACAGAACAATTGGAGAAAAGTCAAGCAAAGTATAAATCTCGGCATGAAAAACACATGGTTGATCATTAGTTCCAGGTTGGAGACCAGGTATGGATTCACATTAGCAAGGAAATATTGAAGGGCGAAGGCAAGAAAATTAAGCCCATCCGGTATGGACCCTTCACTATTTTGGAGAAAAGTGGTACCAATTATTTTTTTCTAGATCTTCCACCTTATATACAGATCTACTCAGTTATAAATATGGAGAACTTGAAACTTTTTGAGCCTCCCATGATCATGGATCACTGTGAGGAAGTTTCAATACCTTTAGTTGATGAGTTTTCTACTGATTAATTGGATTATTTAAAGGAATGTATCATCCTAGAAAAAAGGAAGAGGACTTCACGTAGGGGTGATGTTGATTATCTTCGAGTAGGATTAAAGAGCACACATCCAAGCAAGGAAAAGTGGATTGAGAAGGACAAGGTGAGGGAACTCTTCCCTCAATTATATATTGATTGATGAAAGATTTTGGTGGTCCAAAAAGCTCTTAGTGGGAAGGTGTGATCCAAAAGGGATCCAGAGAAGACTACAGATAACCCAAAATTCATAGAAGCAACTCATGAAGCTTAGAATGGTTTCAGCAGACAGAGAAAGGGAAAAAATTCAAAGACCTCAAAACTCAGTGAAATTGGCATCATTGCGAAGAGCGCGTTGCAAGATTTCCAATGGTGTAAATGACTCGTCAAACGGAGTTACGGATCAAAATATATTCATAGTCAAAGTTTTGGTCAACCTAGCCTAGTCAGGAGGGATGAGTTAGCATTCGTATTGCTGACGTCAGCATAAGTACAGATGATGTCGACATCCATACAATGTACATGCCACATGAAGAGAGAGACATGTGCCATGATGATGTTAGCATGGTGACATGGAATCACCATAGGCTGCCATGTGTCACTCGTTTTCGACATTTTCGGGTAAACATGTGGACCAATGAGGAGGTGCCACATGGAAGTACGTATAGACATGTGGAAGACCATACATGATGTGGCATGTGATGTGGTAGGATGATGTGGCAGGTAACTGTGCAAGTGGATGGCATGGGCCAATGGTTGGATGTCACATGGCCCAGTGATGGGATGCCATGTGGCAGTGGAAAAATGCCCAATGAGGGCTCGAAAATAAAGTTTCAAAAATAAAAATGCTCACCAGATATGGTGGAGGTCCCACCAAATATGGTGGCCAAACTTCTGATTTTGACAAATCCAAACAAAAACTCCAAACTTGGCAGAAGTTCCAAAACCACATATATATTTTTATAACTATAAGCCCAAAAGGGGAGGCTCGCGGGCTCAACCCCGAGACCTCTCCCTATTCAAATGCCATATAATAGCCTCCTCCAACCGTTAGGCCAATGGGATCCGTTGGTCAATATTCCCAACATTTAATTTAAATGATGAAGTTTTCACACGGACGAGAGAGGGCGCTCGAAAGTACAAAAAGGAATGTTTTTGGAGACAAAGTACAATGAATTAATTGTAGGGTGCAAGCATAGAAACCGAGACGAGATTTCTCAAGGGCCTGGGAGTGCCAAAGTCGGATTGAGGTGTGGAGATAGTCATTTTTTGGTAATTCAATGCCAAGAATTCAATCGTGTTGTCTATTTTCTGAACTGAGAAAATATTCTACAAATTAATTCTAGAATGAGGTATACTTATGTATTTTTCCAAATTCTTTTGCTGAGTTAATAAAAAGGCCTACCCATTTGAGAGTAGGACCCGGAGATGTAGTCCACCAGGGACAAACTCTGTTATGAAGTTTTTGTGTTCAAATTTGATTATTATGTCTCTTCATTATTGAATTTTTCCTTTTTTATGGTGCACTTTAATTTATGCTCATTTAACACAATTCTTTATAAGTCACTTTGATGAAGAGATCCCGGATCAATTTTGGCTTTCAAACACTGTTTCTCTTCCATATGAATTTTGTATGTCTATTCAATCCTTTTGGCTTCTTCCAGTTGACCTTTTAGACTCACGATGACTTGGTGGGATTCTTCAGAACTTTCTTGATTAATTGTTCCTTAAGAGACTTGTTTTTCTTCCTTTCTTTCATCAACTCGTGTAAATCATTAATTAATTATGCTTCAATATCTACTATGCCTCCTTCACAATATTATTCTTCTTAATATTTCTGACATGATGAACATATTTCTTCTTGTTCTGCACTTTCTTTAATAGGATCTGACTATGTGATGGCATATTCCTTAGAATATAGATTATGTAGCTTATCCCAAAGTTATTTAGTTGATGAACCTTGTCCCACTCTGTCGTTTACTTGTTGGCATTATAGATTGTGTGTTGTCATTGATGGAAACATGAATCATTCATGAACGAAGTTATACATTGTGAATCAGTCATGAAAAAAGTTATACAGTTTTCATTAGTGTCAGGATGGCCAATAAGGTTTGTCCATATGTAAGGAAGGTCATTGATGGAAAGAGAATGCAACATAGAAAAACTGATAAAGTTAAGGAGAAAACACATATGGTAAATTTCATCAATGTAATATTCGATCACTGTCAAGGATCAATGATCTTTGTTACAGGTACATTTTCTAAAGCTCATAAGAGATAGTGTTTGAAGTCGTGGAAGAGATCATTTTTCAGAAAGAAATTTTTTACAGGTGGAAACCTTTATAAAAATCAAGCAACTGGAGTTGTTCATCCAGAATTCGGATGTAAATATGATCGTTGGATCACATAGGAAACCTACATAAATAAGGAGAGAATCGTGGCCATATGATGAATATTTGGGAGTGACTTAAACCGTCATATTGTGTAGGAATAACTGGTCAAATCCGACGCTGACCACTCCAGAGAAAAGAATTCTAGAACAGGAAATATCACTCGAAGGTCGAAGCCCCAAAGTCACGAAAAACATTGATCTAGAGTGAAATATTATAGTCATTAGATCAGATTTGCGTAGCAACATTAAACTCTGATGCTGATCACTCCGACGAAAACAAGTCAAGAACAAGTAAGATTACCCAAAGGTCAAAGCCCCGAAGTCACATCAACCATTGATCTAGATTAAACTCGTCAGATCACAAGGAGACTATCAAATTCAACGTTGATCACTTCGACAGAAAAGGATTTAGAACATGTAAGTTCACCTGAAGGCTGGAGTTCCAAAGTCACGAAGTAAGACACATGGTACACATAGTAATATTCCACGTCGACAAGGACACGTGGTGCATTCAGATGGTGACAAGTGTCAAGGTATAGTTGGCATTTTAGGTATATGAAAGTCATAAATCTAAGTGACACGTAGGAGCCATTCAACCAATGCCATGTCAATAGTGACGTCAACAAGCTATGTCACTCTAGGAGTATGTCCTTTGGGGATATCTAGTTTCTACTACCAGCAAATATCCAAAGCGCCTAAGGCCGAAGTTAATGATGGTCATTGATCTAAGATCTTCCGGGTTCTCTCGACCATTGATCAAGTACATTGGAAGGATAGAGTAAGTGAATATCACGAAGTAACACTAATCGTTGATCTAATTCAGGAGAATTCTCAACTATTGATCAAGTACAGTGGAAGGATAGAGTAAGTGTAAATCACGAAGTAATGCTAATCATTGATCTAATTCGGGATCATTCTCGACCATTGATAAAGTACAATGGAAGGATAGAGTAAGCATAAATCACAAAGTAATGCTAACTGGTGATCTACTTTGGGAGCGTTCTCAACCTTTGATCAAGCATAGTGGTGTTAATGTTTTATGTTGATATTATAGTTCTTTGCATTTCATAAAGATAAGAGCATAATAAGCACAAGATCACTGATAAATACACATCCACAATAGACACAACATTTATCCCGGGAAACCCTCTAGGGGAAGAAAACCCAGCAAAAACTTCCTTATCATAAATAGCTTATCAAATGTTCAAGAGATAACTCA
>JZKD02S1672730.1:146062-161391 GCA_000966675.3 Picea glauca
TCTTCCTTGTGTCCTCATCATGAATTTCATGGGACACATTTTCACTTTCAGGTGTCCTCTCTATTAGGAAATTTTTCATTCCTTCCATGATCTCCCTTTTTAAACCATCCATCTTCGTATCCATTATTGCCTCCAATTTAGCTTCAGTTGAATCCATCATCCCTTGTAGTTCATATTTTTTCATTGTCTTCTTTTGTAATTCATTTATGTCCCTACGCATTTCTTCACCTTCATCAAGAGTCCAATTAAGACTATATGGAGGCTTATTTGGTGTAGAAGTTCCCTTTTTGGGTGGCATGTTGGCCAAGTATCACTTTTGAACCTTGATTTTGAGGTGGTCTTCTAGACAATACTTATTTTGTTGTATCTCCAAACTTTTTGGCCCTTATGGGTATGCAACTTCATTTTTTGTAGTTCTCTAATATTCCTTCTCTGCAATTCCACAGGTCTGATCAAAATTGGATGTGCCAAGTGGAATTTACGGTAACTTCCCCACAACTTGTTGATTTTTGGCCTTTCCAGGAGATCTCACTTGTAAAGTGTGCCCCACAAAACATAATTGATATTAAATTCTAAAAATAGTACCCGAAATACTACAAACTGTCCACTATCCAATGTAGTTGGTCTCTCTAAATTTGGATACTCTAGGAATAAGTTATGATTGTTTTACCTGGAACACCTTCATGAGACTAGTCAATAGGACTAGTCTGATACCCTATCTTCCACATGGTGTATATACAAATGTAATATGACCTAGAAGATGAATGTTTTACCACATCTACCTTACTAATTTATGTGAATTTCCTCTAGATTTCAAGGTTTGAAACGTTATAGAAATTTTTTTATAGAAAAAAGTCTGCAATGACTTAGTTCAAGATGATTCCAGAACCCTATCTTACACAGGCTTTATCTCCGAAAGTATAAGGCCTAATGATCTAAAATTTTAATCCAACATACCTTGATTAGTCTACTAAATATCCTCCAAGTCGTTCCTTCTGAAACGTTGTAGAAAAAAAATTATATAAAAAATTCCAATGTGTCTCAGATGTAGCAACAAAACCCCAAGACCTTGAGCTCGGATACCATATGTTAAGAACCAAATATAAATATAGCATAGAAAAACCTCAGAATAGGTACTCAACACCTTGAAAAAGAGAGAAGTTCAGATAATAATTCTCTCTGAAGGGGAAACCTCCTTATGCCCACATAAAAGTCCAATTACAAGATGATTCCAAATGAAAATGTCTCCTTGGTATATATAGGAGACTAGGAGGTATAATTACAACTAATGGACTAAAGACGACATAAATAAAATAAAATTACTAATGTAATATGACCCAATTAAGGGGTAATGAGCCACTATTTAGGGCTTAACAAATCCTGTCAGATGTATATGTTCATCCTTCACTTACTAACATTATAGACATCTCCCCATGTATTTGACTATGTCCAACTTCATTCCTTTCCAAAAGAATAAGGGTTTAAGGTATGCCCTCATCTTCGTGTCTCCTGGATGATCCATGTACACTTCTCTATGATCTTTGTTTAAGATCAAACTTCTCAACTCGTCATTGGGAGGTACGTAAATCCAGTTATTATATATCATTAATCCATCGTTGTCCACAGTAAATCCCTCAAATGTTGGTACCAACATGGTGTTTTGTCCGATAAATTCTTTAACCTCCTTATACCAGTCATCCTCGTGCTGTAAAGTTAGAATATTTTCATGTAGATTAGTCTGAAGAGGTATCACTGAAAATATGTGTGGTATCCGACTCAATGCATCAACCACTTTGTTCATTTTTCCTTTTATGTAGGTAATCTCGAAATCATACTCTGTAAGTAGTTCCGAAGAATGACTTTGTCGTGCGTTCAAGTCACCTTGCATAAAAAAGTGTTGTAACCCATAGTGGTCCATTTTTAGTTTGGGTTTCCGCCCAATCAAGTAGTGTCTCCATAATCTCAGGGCATACACAATGGCTAATAACTCTAAGTCACGTGTCACATATTTCTCCTCATGCTTTCTTAACTTTCTCGAGATGTAAGCGATCACTTGACTGTCTTGCATCAAGACTCTGCCTAAGCCTTCCTTTAGGGACTTTTAGTATTAGTATTTTCATCAACATCTCCTTGAGCCATAAAAATGCTTCCGTGCATTTCCCGGTCCAAACAAAATTCTTGTTCTTCTTCTGCAATTCGGTAATCGTATTTTCTATCTTCGAAAAACCCTCGACAAGTTGTCGATAATATCCCTCTAAAACCATGAAGCTATGTACTTCTAGGACATTTATCGAAGAAGAAAATTCCATAATAGCCTCTACCTTTGGTAGATCCATAATGATACCTTCTCCAGATATGACATTCCCTAAGTAATGAATCTTCGATTGATAAAAAAATTATTTCGACAGTTTCCCAAACAATTTGTTCTCTTGTAGACACTGTAGTATCAAGCACAAATGTTCATCATGTTCTTCCATCGTCTGAGAATATATCAAAATGTCATCGATCAATAATTGAATGAACTTTTCCAAGTATTCACAGAACACCCCATTCATCAAGCTCATGAATAACCCTGGGGAGTTTGTCATTCCAAATCCTAAAACGATAAACTCGTAATGTCCAAACCTTGTCTTGAATTTAGTCTTAGAAATTTCTTCCTCCTTGATCCGTAACTGGTGATGCGATGATCTCAATTCGATCTTTGAAAACACCATTGCGCATTTCCTCTGATAAAGCATATCGTCTATTCTTGGCAATGGATATTGGTTCTTGATTTTTTCCTTGTTCTGTTGATGGTAGTCAATGCAGAGTCTCCACGAACCATCTTTATTTCGTATGAAAATAATAGACGCACCCCACAGTGACACACTTAGACACATAAGTCCTAGGTCCAACAACTCTTTCAGTTTCATTTTCAACTACTGTAACTTAGGGGTCAACATCCAATAAAGCATTCTTGATATCAGTTCAGTTCCATGGTTTAGGTCAATGGTAAATTCCAATTCCCTATTAGGTGACAAACATGGTAACTCCTCTGGGAATACATCAGAAAACTCTCGTACTATCGAAAGGTTTTCTAGTCCTTCCGCCATGCCCTTTTTGTTCAATGAAAGGATCACATATAGCTTGCATCCCTTGTGCATTCTCTTCCGTAGCTATAGGGAAGAGATGAAACTTAGGGAAACACCTTGGTTTATTCCTATAATCACTCATCTTTGTCCCTCATCATCGACCAAACACAACTATTTCGTCTTATAGTTGAGTATCACCTCATGCAATTCCAACTAGTCCATACCGATCACGAAGTCATAATATCTTAATATCATGACATACAGGTTGGCCTTCATGATAAAATATCCCAGGTTAAGGATAAATCCCATAACCTTTCCTTCGACCTTCTGTTTGGCTCCTGAAGCCATTTCTACATAGATAAACTCATCCTGTTTGATTTCCTTTACCTTAATTATTTTTAGTGTTGAACTAGAAATAAATATCTCTGTAGCACCTAGATCTATCAAAATACTAAATGTATGGTCAATGATGGTACCTGATGTCTCAAGAAAAGTAGACTGGTGCTTGGTATGGCGGTTATTCATTGTTGCATGAATCTGATGGGTCTTGACCAAATCTCCTACGCTAATGGGTCCAGCTGATTCGACTGCTCTGGACCTCTCAACTGGGAAGTGACATTGGTAATGTGGCTCTCCACATGTCATTCGGTCTTCGCTCCAGTACTCCTGGTCCTTGAAGTAGAATTTGATGTCCCACAAGCTTGTAACCCTGGTTTGTTTTGTTGAACATGCCTGAATTGTTGTTGTTGCGGTCGACGTTGGTGCTGGTGTTTTGTTCCTCTGTAAGGAGCCCAATTTTGAGGCTCTAGTCTCTGTGGTGTCGTGAATGTGGATCCTCTTAGAGTGCCTCAGTACCCTGGTGGATGTCTAGGTGGTGTCTGATGCTGCTACACCCTAGATGTCACATGTCTTGTTGGTCTCGTCGGAGTCCTACTCTGACCCCCATTGATGAGCTCCACCTCAGCTATGAGGGACTTATGGAAAACATCATGCAATGTATGAGGCATTAAAATCCTCACTTTCACATGGATGATGACATTAATGTCGAATACGAATTTGTTGATGTTAATATTCTCGGTGTTCAGATGCATAGCATACCAAAGTAGCTCCATGAAACATGCCTCATACTTGGGCACCGTACAACTACCCTTTCACAAGGTGTTGAACTCATTGAGTTGACACTCAATGAATTCGTCTGACAGATACCTCTCCCTGAACCTCTCCTCGAACAATTCTCATGACATGTCTTCGATGACCATGTTTAGTTGTGGCAGGAGCATCTTCCACCATAGTAGAGAACTCCCTTTTAGTTGAAAGACTGCCATGCGGACCTTGATGTTGGAGGTATAGTCAAGAAGTGAAAAACACATCGCCATATTCTCCAACCATGCGTCGACGATTGCGCCATCCGTGGGACAAAATAAATCGGGAAACTTGAACTTCTTGAGTTTTCGATGAACACTACCAGTACCGGTTGGGATGCATGGTGGATCCTCAGGGGGTACCAATGCCCTGGCCTCATCTCTATCTATAGGGATAATCAAGGCCTCTGACATCCTCTAGAAGGACCTCATCAACACAACCACATCCCCCACAACTATTTGTTCCTATCCGACGACTTTTTCTTCTCCTTATGGGTTAGACCTCTCTGGCATGGATGCTACTAGAGGCGTCGTGCCTGGTCCCCTAGCACCATGTTTACTTCCTTCGCAACTTCCTATAACCATGATTACCTACACGAATACAACTCAATTTAATTAGTGATAAATTATTAATCAAGTGTATATACAGTGGAAGGCATAATGATCCCCATTTGTAGGGTTGAACCCACTCTGATACCATATGTAACGGTCTCGACCATTACAACAAAAAATGACGTACAACATGCAATTTTTTTTTTTTTAAGCATTAGGAAAATAATGTCAACAATAAAAATCATAGAAACACAATTCAACGACATCATAATAAATGAATTACACATGACACATCATTGTAATCAATCATGTTGGAACCGACACATCCACAATTTAGTAATGATATGTAATCAACCATCATCATAAATGAACAATGACACAAAGTAACAACGTCACCCATTACTCATCACTGAAATAAATAACAACACAATCAATGCATCAACGAAGGATAGCGACACATAAACATAAAAGGCATAGCAGATTATCACATCAATCTTGGAGAAAATCAAGACAACACTCATCCAATAAAGAATATAAAATGACTACTCACCCATCCTACCCTACAAGGTTAGGACCTCCAAGACACATAAGAAATACTCAAGCCCAGGTTCCCATCGATTTTGACCATTTAAGATCTCAGGGACGATGATTGTTTTGAGGAACAAGGAGATGTCTACATCCCACCTGACACAATCAAGTCCAAGCCGACTAAGATAAATAACATCACCAACGATCATCTAGGCGCAAAAGAATTCTAATAAACCAACAAATGCAACATAAAAGTCCATGTCACAAGAGAAATTAAATACTAAATCCATCTAGCAACGACATAAGCTAAGGTGCAATAATCTACTTCTTTAAATTTTTAGGTGCAACAAACATTTTCTTAACTTCCAGGAGCGCGACTAAATCATTCATCAATTTAAAATAATCAACATCATTATCAAGGTAAGAACATGATCCATTGTTAGGTTAACATATTCACTTACTGATCATTGTGCACAAATGATCCAATCATAAGGAAATCATACCGCCACATTGTGACAAGCGCAATAGTAAACTAAGGCGTAAACATAAACAAATTCTAAACCATCATACATGACATAAAATCCATTGCGCAAGAAGTCCAAATATTTAACTATCATACATTATATGAAATCTATAAATGGAAGCACTCTAATATAAATCAAGCTAATCAATGACGCAGGGTAACTACATTCATTAATTTTTAATTGTGCAAAAGTCTAAGACCTAACCATCATAAAAATTGATAAGAGCAAGAAGCCAAACTCTAAAATCATCGTTAACACATGAAAATTAGTGCGCGCAAAGAGTCTACATCCCATGTTGGAATTGAGCGTGAGCCTTGAATTCAACGATCAATTAATAATTATTTTATTCGATCGACAAGTGTCCCTTTTAATTAACTTCAATATCACTAGGTTGTGTTTTTCCACTAGCAAGCTTTATTGGGTAATAATATTATCGTTCATTTTTGCACACCAAGGATACTATGTCCATTTTAGCAACTGCTGGTGGAAGTAAAGGTTAGGCGCATAGTTGATTAATCATAGAAGAAGATTTATTTCTAAACCAAGCATACTATACATTAAACTGAATTAAGATTGTAATTTGAATTTAAATTGTAAAGTGAAATATATTCTAAATTATAATTGCAAATTGGATTATAAATGTAAATTGCATTATATTCTAAATCTTAATTGCAACATAATTAAGAGTCTAAATTGTAATTGTGAATTGGATTATGAATGTAAATTGCATTATATTATAAATCATAATGGAGATTGAATTAAGATTCTGATTTATAATTGCGAATTGAATTAAATTTTTAAACGGGAAGAACTTAAATACAACGAATTCAATGTCTGAGGTAAGGCATATATTATTTATTATAAGGTGTTTATTTTTGAATAAAAATACCAGTATGGAAAAATCAAGTAATGGGAAATTGAAATTTATTGACGAAGACAAATATTACCAATAGATCATTTAAAGGGAAGTTACATTTCCAGAACATCTGGGTTAGGTATCATAATTTAACATTAAGATTATTAATATTCCCCATCTCCGTAAATTTCAACGTGTATATTAATCTCATAATATCATGACACATTTTTGGATAAAATGAAAAGAACATATATGTGGGTAAAACACTAGAAAGATAAGTAAGGGTCTGAGGGTAAAACTGGAAGTCAATGAGGACTGTGCACGAGGTTCTAGGTGCATTTATCTCAGTCTGAGCATGTAGAAAAAAAGGGAGGGGGCCAACATAAATTGAGGATTGTGCTAAAAACAATATGCACGCCAAGGTATAAGTTCGAGTGGGTGTAACACAGAAAAAAATATATATATAAATAAACAATTTATGAGTTAAAGGAGACCACCAATTCGTTGTCAAGGATGGACAACTGAGTCCAAGAGGCTATAGATTCACAAGTTAAAGTTTGCAAAGTACAAAAATATCCCTGTTGGGTGCGCTCACTATAGAATATCTACTAAATCCGAATGTCAGAATTCGAATCACAATGGGAAGCATGTTATTAGGATCCGAAAAATAGGAACTCTTAGCGCCCTTCATGCAGAAGAGATTAAAATAGTTGAGGATAAAAAAAAGGAAAAACGCAGGAAATCACATTACAATTTGCAGTTAAAAAAAAACCAAATCGATTGGTCTTCCTTTATCCCGCACACACAAGACAATCACAGTTGTTGGGCGAGAGTAGTTTTTTTTCAAAGAGAAAATTGCTCAAATTTATATAAAGTATAAATTTCTTTACAAAGACAAACTACTCTCATTCAAAAACATTTTGAAAGGAACGCAGCAACATAAAATCCAAAGCATAATCTGGATTCCACTGGGAATCTGCTAACATTAGCAAGCAAAAAGGATCACCCTAATCCAAAACAACAACAAAAAACAGCCCACCTTATTCAAAGACATTTATGGAGGTTATAGAGCTCTCTCTCCCTCTATCCCTATGGAAAATAGAAAGTCTGCCAACCTCTGCTTTTAATGCCCTCTTCGAGAGGGCGTCCGCCTCTCGATTGTGCACCCTGAATATATGGTGAAAATTGATATCGGTGAAGGTTTTAGACAGCTCCAATGTTTTCTCCTTCCAGCTGTCATTGTGGACAGAATGAAGTTTGGACTTTTGAGAGATCCAATCGATGATTACTCGCGAGTCACCGAGGACATGAAGGTGACTGATAGACCAGCAGGAGGAAAGATAGAGAGAGGCCCATAATCCCAAGAGATCGGCCTTATTATTTGTGCCAATTCCGCAATTTAAGAACCACAAAGTGCACCTAGACGGATGGAATTTGAAGATGCCCCCCGCCCCACAGCAATCTCCACTGGACAGGGCAGCACCATCGAAGCATGCCACTGTGTATCCTTCCATTGGACTGAAGTCGCAGGACTTGTGTAAAGGAGTCTTAAATAAAAACGGCTTCCACTGGAAAGCGGCCAAGATTTTCTGGAACACCCGATGCAATGAGGGAGGACAGGAATCGAAGGTGGCTCGATTACGAGCATTCCAAACATACCAGCAGACTATAGCAGGTAAGGATTTTGGCACTAAGGAATGAGCGAGCCATCGGGAGTAACAGTGAGTGAGAGTGGTGCCACTCCAGGAAAGGTGCAATGTGAAATGGTTGAGCACCAAAGACCAGACTGACTGTGTAAAAGGACAAGTCACCAATAAATGATGAATGTCTTCAGAGTTTTTGCAGCAGAGTGGGCAGATCCCCGGCCCCTCCCAACCCCTCCAACGAAGCGCTTCCCAGGTGAGTGACTTCTCCTTGCTAGCAAGCCAAATGAATAATTTAAGCTTTAATGGAAGTTCTCATCGCCAGATGAGGGAGAACCATGAGTTATCCACCGCTTCAAATCGCTGGTTGTGAAGGGCAATGCATAAATTTTTAACTGAAAGGCTGCCCATGGCATCTCCACCGGCCCATAAAAGAGAATCGGGATAGGATGAGAGAGTGACACCCGCGCCTTTGAGCGCAGAGACGTAAAGGTCCCATTCCAATGCAATTTGATTGCTTAGTAGTAATTCATCACTTTTCATCCAACTGTCAGGGAGGGCGCGACTATTCTGCTGCGATTTAACCTGTGCAAGATGAGTTAGATTTAATGATTGGAGTTGTAACCTTAGCTCGGTTGAGAGGAGAGATCTGTCTCCCAAGCCCAGGATTTTATCTTCTCCAATGCGGATCTCGGTACCAGCTCCCGGCTTCCACACTAGCCAATGGAGGATAACAGGTAAGGAAGCAACCATCCCCTTCCAGAATGGGGAGGCATTCCTTTGCACTAATGAAGGCTTACGAATCCAGCGACAGAGAGGCATAGAATTCAAATACTTGTCTGATATAATACTGTGCCAGATAGAATCCACTGAAACTGCTCTCCAAAAAGAGTTTGCCAGCAGGGCCGTATTAAAAGTTGACAAATTCATAAGCCCCCAGCCTCCAAATCTACGAGGTCTGGATAGAGCATCCCAATGGCACATGTGAAAACAAGAATGGCCTGGTCTGCTTTTCCACAGGAAATTGTAAATGAGCCTCCGGAGAAAAGTAACAATCTTGTTTGGTATTTTTTCAAGGGACATCCAGAACACAGGGATACTTTCCAGAATCGATTTAATCAAGATGAACCGACCCCCCAGGGACAGAAATTTGTTACACCAGAAATTAATTCTTCTTTCAAAATGAGTCACCAGCCAATTCCAATCATCAGGCGAGGAGACACCCAATCTTAACTGAAAGCCGAGATACCTGAAACCATCTTTCAGGTGGGCAAAGGTGAAAGGAATAGATCTCTCGAGAGTGGAAAGTTCGGCCTCCGAAATACCCCAGTAGTAGACTGAAGATTTTGAGTAATTAATGGCTAAGCCTGAGGCTGAACAGAACAGCTGGAGCACCTCAAGAATTAACATCCAATCCGATAAATCCGCTTTTGACATGAGAAGCACGTCGTCAACAAATAATAGATGGACCAGTTTGACGAGTTTTGATACCTTTATGCCGGAGATATGGTGCTCCGCAAAAAAATTCGAGAGGAGAAGCTTGAGCCCTTCCATAACCAAAATGAAGAGGTAGGGAGAGAGTGGGCATCCCTGGCGGAGCCCCCTGTCACTTTTGAAGAAGCTGGAAGCCTCGCCATTTATCAAAACTGCAAAGGATGAGCTAGAGACACAGGCCATTATCCAATTGATGAACAAAGCACCAAAACCTACAGTGTGGAGAATTAGTCTCAAAAACTCCCAATCAATGCAATCAAAAGCTTGTTTGAGATCAAGTTTCATGACCAGTGCTTTAAGGTTTTTCTTCTTAATGCTGTGTATTCCTTCATGGGCAGCTCCGATGGCATCCTGTATTCTTCTGCCCCGCAAGAAACCCAACTGCTCGGCAGAGAGACTCCTTTCAAGAAGAGGCTTAATCCGGTTAGATATGACTTTAGAAATTAACTTGTAAATGAGATTACAGAGGGAGATCGGGCGATAGTCACAAAAGGAGAGCGGGTTGCTTTCTTTTGGAATCAAGACAATAAAAGTAGAATTTAGGCTTCCTACAATCTTACCAGAAATTCGGGAGTCCTCCACCATCTGTAGAAGGCCCAAGCCAACAAGATCAAAAAAGTAGCAAAAGAATTCAGACGACCAACCATCCGGTCCGGGACTTCTTTCCGACTTGAAATGTAACAGGATATTTTTAATCTCGGTGAGAGTAACAGGTTTAAAGAGTTCTGCCGCTTCAACTTCAGAGGCGAATTTGGAAAAGAGACTAGCCATAGTCACCATTCCCGGGACATCAGGGTTTGTGGATTTTTTGTATAGTCGACTAAAATGTGCGACTGCCTCTTCCTGGAGGGCACGCTGTCCACTTAGAAATTCACCACTACTATATTTAATAGACCAAATATATTTCCTGTCCCGGTTATAGCTGGCAACTTTATGAAAAAACCTAGAGTTTGTGTCGCCACTTTTAAGCCAAGTCTCTCGGCTACGTAAACGCCAGTAGTTGAAACCATCACATGTCTCCTCTCTCCCACGCGTTGGACAACAAAAATATTTTTACTATGCTCAAAAAGAAAGGGAGAAGACGCCATGCCTCTCAAGCATCAAGTCCACAAGTCACATCACAAGCCAACACCCAACAACACAAGCCCATCACTCAAGGTTAGTCGTAGGCCATGAAGAAGGGAGACACCCACAAGGATGACCATTCGTGCACACAAAAGAAACAAAAATGATGAGAATATCTCTCATGCAAATCAGCCCTATCCCCCTTTTGTTGTGTAAGATCAAAAAAAAAAAACAAAGTTGCAAGACTCTCTCAAATGTAAGGAATCACAAATTTTTTGTTGTGAAGTTCAATGAAAACCCAAACGCGGAGACAAAAATTTTGGAGATAATCAAAACACGGTGGAGCAAAATGCATCTAGATCGCAAGCTAAATACTAGACGAAAATAAGAAGGTGCATAAATAAATAAAAAGAATCCAGGTCATAGAGATAGAATTTGGGTTTTACAATCTGAGTGAATAATAGGTGAAAACTCAAGCAAAGAGAATAAGCATGACGCAACGATATGGAAGGGAAAAATGGAAAATTTTTAATTTAACCCATGGGTCTCTTCATTAACAGATCAACAAAACAAGTGCACACACATCCAACTTCAGGGAACCATCAAAACTTTCATCAACATATAAATTCACATACATTTTTTTTAAAAACTACTTTCAATGAAAATTTAACATGCGTACCGTAACCAAAGGTATATAATCTGAAGTGGTTGTCTCACGCTTGCGCTTCGTCTGGCTCCTGCTTGCTAATCGTTGAGACCTCACCAATACCTCCATACCAACACTAGGGGTACTCTTCTTCCCCTTGAGCCCCTAGAGCCACAAAGGAACCACACACATAAACCAAAGAAAGTTATCTCTCAGCTCACCTTGCAAGGTCGAGCTACCACTCTCTATCTATGTTGGGTATCCCAACTCCCACAAGAAAAATAAGTCAAGAAAAATCCAGCAACATAACCTTACGCATACCAAACATGATCCATTCTCCTCCACCATTTCTTTTATAGAGTTCTCTTAGTGTCCCTTTCCAAATGCACGTTAATTTATTTTTATTAAGTTTTTTATTAGGAAATACTCTTCCCTATACACTTGTCACCCAATCCCTTAGTTTCACCAGAAATTCACTTTATTAATTAAATTAAATTTCCAATTTTCCTCACCCACCTAACATCATTCCTAAAAATGTTCCTTGATGTCCCTTTATTCCCTCACATTCCCTTAATGACTGGCACCTTTCTTAAAGCTTAGTTGAGTTCTAAATTGGAAAGTTCTATAGACTAGATTCCCTTCTATTTTCTCATTCCTTTTTCATTTAATTTTCCCCTTTTTGTTTAAGTTCTAAATTAGCAAGTTTTGCACATAACCAACAATTAAATTTTTGATAAATTCTTTCTCTTTTAAATTTTAAATTGATTTTTTTTCTTCATCCCCCCTTTATTAATTGATTAATTAGTTTTGTTCCTTATACCCCAATTAGACCTATCCTCTAATTTCAACTAGGCTTAGAAAAATTGTTTTTAAGGGAAAATTTTATAATTATTAAACTTTGTTCATACAACATTTATTTTGAGGCTGACCGAGTCAAAATGAGATATTGTTTTCTAGGCACATAAGTTCATTCATGCTTCATTTATGCGACGTGCCATTCAAGACGCACTACCTACTCCAAGGGTGCCACTCTTCTTTTGAGTGATTTTGGTAGACGTCCAACCCTTGGAGTCAATACTTTGTTAGACGACCTTGTGAGAGACTAAGGGCCTATAAGGAGTAAGGACTCTGCCTTATTGCATGCCCCTTAGAATATTCATGAGCGACTGTCTCACTTTGCCTTCATGTCATCGTGGATCTCTCGAACTAGGTAATCATGAACCTACAGTTCAAGCCATGGTGGGAGTGCTAGTAGGTTATGCCAGGGCTGCTACCACACCTCTCCCTCAATATCTCTAGTTTTCATGCATGGCCGCTTTACTCCTAATGTGAGTCTGATTAGAAAGAAATTATTATCCTGCATCCATCAACGAAACAAGTCAACTATCCATAAACATCATCATGATATACCCAAACACATGTCACATATGCATATACAAAAATACCCAAACCATATACAGTCCACTCCCTGACTCTATATGGAGTCCAAGGAGGTCCATTGATGCCATCAACATCCTCAATCTATCAAGATTAATGTACACTCAGGATAAACCAGTCAATAACACCTGTCTATACATAAATAACATAACATAACACCATAATCCACAGTCTCATCATCAGAATCCATAAGCGAATCAGTCAATTATATAATGAACTAGATCACTTGCACACAAGTGTCCTCAAAGAATAAGTCGCATTAGGTGCGTGGATGATTCGAAATTGGATCCAGAAGCCTGATAGGGCTTGAAAAATGCTCAAAATGAAACCTATGCCATTGCGTCCGTGTCGTCTTCCTGATTCTGGTGGTATATTTACTTTGTCAAATGGGCTCCGTATGGAGAAGATATCGCGTTCTGTCTGAAAAGTCAAACAGGCAAAACAAATTGCTGACTGTGCAGTCCATACAGTCTGTACGGACGCTGACATGGCATGTCCGTATGCGGACATGGCAGGTCCATACAGCGACACGTGGCAGGTCCATACAACGGCATGTGGTAGGTCCGTACAATGACACATGGTGGCTCCAGGGAGTGACACGTGGCATGCAGATTTGATCATTTGGGTGTACAGTTGGACCAATCCCGAGGTGACACATGTCACCACTGAAAGGGTGACACGTGGCAAGGTGACGTCAGCAGCTGACGTGGTAGGCTGACAGGGAAGGCTAACTGGGTAGTACGGGGATTGACGTGGCAAGTTGATGTGGCAGTACAGCTTTGGCATGTGGGCCAATCAGTGGTTGAAAAGTGTCATGTTTCGGTTGGTTTTTAAGGTGCCACGTGGCGCAGTCAAGGGCTGCCACGTGGCACCCCGTGATTGGTTATTTGTTTATATGTAAAATGGTTTGGCGTGGCAGGGGGTCGAACCTGTGACCTCCCGGGGATGAACAGACTGGTAGAACGGGCTACCCACCTGCATGGCTGGTGATGCTTGTTATCCATAAGGCATACTTTGTATTTAAGTTTGGTTATGGTTTCGTTCGGTGGGGGAAAGGGCCGGGGCTTAGCCCCAGCCCTCAGTCCAACAGTCAATGTATATGACCACACGACGGAGGGGTCAAACAAATTTGTGGGAGTTTTGAACGGGCGCGGTTATAACTATAAGACACAGGTCCTATGTATACGCCACTGGACCCAGAGCTGAACCAACGAATGCGCAGGTGTTATAATAGAGTTTGGCCCGTGGCCCTATTGGGGCGTCACAGAACCAGGAACGGGGCGTATGGAGGGGGGCCAGTGCATAGCGTGTGGCCACATGGCCCCCCATGTGACCGGGAATAAAGGGGAGCACCAATGGAGGGGGATAGCACCCTATTATTGTTATGAAATGGGTTTTTTTGTACTAATTTTGGGTTTTTTATTGTTAAAACAACCTATTATTAGCTGATTCTCTCCATTTTTGGGGGATATTGGGAATTTTTGGAGGCCAAATTCTTGGAGGAAGTTGGAGATGAGAAACCAACTTCAAGGCTATATAAACCAGGCCTGTTTGAGGCCATGAGCAGTCAGTCAGAGTAGAGTTATGCTGGAGAAAATCCAAGCCAAAGCCATGTTGATGCAGAGAAGCTTTTGAGGAGGAGACGCTATTGGATCATTTCTGGGAGCTCCGGACGTTCGTTTTACGTGTCGTTTTCTTTGCAGGGTTCTAGAGATTTGGGAGAACAAGACCAGATCAGTCTTGTAGACATTTGGCATTGAAGTGATGTACTTTTGAGCATTTGAACAGAAATAAAGAGGCCTCCCCCACAGAGACAAAGGTCCGAAGACGTAGGCAAAGTTGTGCCGAACTCCGTTATCAATCTGCGTGTTATGGTTTGTTGTTTATTCTTTCATTTCAGATCTGCAAATGTGTACATGGTTGTTATAATTCCTCTTCTTTCCTCATTCTTTCACTAAGTTTCTCAAATGGTTAATTAACGCATGCAAAATTAAAACTCAACCATAGTCATTTAAAAGATCCTACAGATCAAGTGGTATCAGAGCTAGTTGACGTTTGGATTTGAGTTTTGCATTTTAACCAAGGAAAAGCTACAGTGTGGTGAAGGTGAGCTTGTTGCAGAGAATCCATTAATTGGATTGAGAAAGAGAGCTTCTCAAAGTGAGAAGATGGCATCAGAAGAAGGGATTTCTCAAGAAGAGAAAGAGTTCCGGAAAACATTCCATGCTATGTCGGAGATGGTGACAGTTTTGTATGAAGATTATTTGGAATGGAAGCGACCAGTTTTGGGTAATTCTTCAAAGGGAAAAAGTGAAGAGGAAGAGGACCATCCTCACATTCCTCCTTCACCTCCATCAACACCTCCTTCTTC
>JZKD02S1672730.1:170156-193024 GCA_000966675.3 Picea glauca
TCACTTTATTATTTACCTTTTAAAATCTCTTAAACCACTTTGACTACTTTGACCTTTTGGGGCTTCTAGATGACATATGAGGGTCCTCCAACTTCGTAAGGCCATAGATCTCAAACCGTGAGGCGTTATGTGACATTCCACATATCACATGAAATAGAATGACATGTACTATCCATATAGAATAGTATTATATGAAAATATATCATAACTCATACCGTTATCCATAAAACAAACTTGGGTCCATTACCCAAACCTGGGGTCTCCAACTTCTCACGACCATAACTTTGTAACCGTGAGGAGTTATGTGACGTTCCACATACCACCATAAATGGAATGGAAATAACTATCCATATAAGATCTCATTATTCCATAATTAATCATGGGTTCTCTTACTCTACAAAGCATCTTCCCGTGAGGGATTTCACCATAAGGGAACTACTTTGGAGTTCATCCATCTTTACTTCTTATCAACCATGACAAGACAATAATGAGTCATCTTTACATCAAACAATATTGGATCCATTACCCAAACCTTTGTGTTGTGGGGCATTCTTCAAGGTTTGACATCAATGACAACCAACCTTAATCAACAATCTCCCCCTTTGGCATTGATGGAAACACTCTGATGCAATACTGAAATCATATCAGTCATGCTCCCCCTGGAACCATGCCTCTATCCTCCGTATCTAATAAATTTACCTCTGTCCTATGGATCTGATAAATCTCTCCCCCTTTTTCATCAATGGAAAAGGTATCTTTCCATCCGAGGCTACTCCCCCTGACTGAAATTTTCTCTTATGGTACTTCCTCGTGTACATCTAAGACATATAAGATAAGCATTCAAAAATCATTCAAAAAACATTCATTTTGGAGTAGAAATAACTCCAAGTCTTTGGAGAAGATATTCAAAGGCTTCTCGTGGAAGTGGTTTTGTAAAGATACCTGCCACTTCTTCTTTTGTGCCCACATACTCAACTCTGATGTTCTTATTTGCAACTTGTTCCCGTAGAAAGTGATACTTGATTGGAATGTGCTTCGTTTTGGAGTGCATCACCAGGTTTTTTGAGATACTGATGGCACTTGTATTATCACAATATATTGGAATGGGCTCATCATACTCAACTTGTATATCTGTCAATTTTTTTTCCATCTAAAGAACCTATGTACAACATGTTGTTGCTGCAATATACTCTACCTCGACTGTAGATAGAGATACTGATGAGTGTTTCCTACTTAGCCATGATATCAAACACTCACCTAAGTAGAACGCTACTCCACTGGTTCTTCACCGGTCATCAATACAACCTTCCCAATCTGCATCTCTATAGGCAATAAGTGATAGATCTTTTCCTTTTGGATACCATAATCCAAACTCTTCCATTCCTTTGAGATATCTAAAAATCCTCTTTACTTCTAATACATGTGATTCCTTTGGTGCTGCTTGAAATCGTGCCACCTGCCCAACTTCTTGCATTACATCTAGTCTAGATTTTGTCACATATAGTAGGATACCATTGATTGACCAATATTACCTCTTATTTGTAGACTTCGAATCATCATCTTTTCTCAACTTACAACTGATTTGCATGGGAGTGATAACTGGTTTGCAATCTTCCATTCCGAACCTCTTTAAAATTTATCTGATATAATTGGTTTGAGAAATAAAAATTCCTTGGTTTCTTTGACGTAACTGAAGTCCTAGAAAGAAGGATAATTCTCCAAGTAATAACATTTCAAATTCATTCTGCATGTGTTTTTCAAATTTATGGCTTAACCTGTCATCATCACAACCAAAAATAATATCATCAACATAAACTTCAATTAATAAAATATTACCTTGACTTACGTTGATGTAGAGGTTCATGTATACACTTCCTTTTCTGAACCCTGCCTGCTGCATATGCTTATCCAGTTTGGAGAACCATGCTCTAGGATCTTGTTTTAGACCATACAAGGCCTTCTTTAATTTACATACCTAGTCTGTGTTCTCTGACAACTGAAATCCTTTTGGTTGTTCAATGTAGACTTCTTCTTCAAGTTCCCCATTTAGGAAAGATGATTTTACATCCATCTGATATACTTTAACATTTTTGGAGCATGCATAAGCTAAAAGTAAACAGATTGCTTCCATTCTAGCAACTGGGGCAAATGTCTCTTCAAAGTCGATGCCTTCAATCCATGCATATCCTTTACATACCAATCTAGCTTTGTTTCTTGTAACTTGTCCATATTCATTCAATTTATTCCTAAAAACCCATTTTGTGTCGATTACATTCTTATTATTTGGTCTTCATCCATGGCCTTATTAAAAAATTCATCGTTGTTGGCTTATTCAAAACAGTTTGGTTCAATTGTAGATAAGAGTTCTAGGTGTGTTTGTTCTGGTGAACGGATTTTTCTTCTAGTATAAACTCCTGCATCTTTTTTTCCAATAATCTGATCTAAAGGATGATTCTTCTATACTCATTTGCTAGGTTTCTTTGGAGATTCTTTCTAAACTTGATCTTCTTCTTCTGTCGGATTATCTTCATCTTCATATTCCTCTTCTACTTATTTTTCATCTTCTTCTTTGAAAATTTGTTCCATTGATTTGTTTTCTTCTTCCTTTGATTATGGTCTGCATGTTTCATCAATTGTTAAGTTGATACTTTCCATAACTTTGTTCAATCTTAGATTTTAACACTTGTATGTTTTCCTTGTACTTGAGTAACCTGCAAGTATTCCTTTGTCCACACAAGAGTCAAACTTTCTCATTCCACCATATTCTCTTTTGATGTAGCATTTGCTTCTAAAAACTCTGAAATGCTTCACATTTGTTGGTTTTCCTTTCCATAGCTCGTAGGGAGTTTTATCAGTGTTGTTTCTGAGAATTAATCTATTTTGAATGTGAACTGTTGTATGCACTGCATGTGTCCAAAATATATTTGTCAATTTGGAATCTATTATCATTGTTTGAGCCCTTTCTTGTACTATCATGTTCTTTCTTTCAACAACTCCATTCTGTTGAGGTGTCCTAGCAACAGAGAATTGTCCTTTTATTCCATGACTGCTACAGTAGTCCATAAATTCCTTTCAAGTGAACTATCCTCCATTATCAGATCTCAAACATTTGATTCTTGAATCCATCTCATTTTCAACCATTTCCTTGTATATCTTGAAGTTTTCAAAAACTTCTGACTTGTTCTTGAGAAAGAAAACTGCAGTCATTCTTGTATAATCATCAACTATTAACATAAAGTATTTTTCACCTTTTAAGCCCTTTGTTGTAGTTGGTCCAACTATATTAGTGTGCACAATTTCCAGTGGTCTTGTTGTTGAATATTCCTTTGATTTGAACCTGGTCTTTGTTTGCTTTCCTTGTTGACAATGCTTGCATAAAGTGTTGGTTGGTTTCGTGATCTGGGGCATTTCTCTGACTTCTTCTCTTTTGCTGACTTTGAAAAGGTTATCAAAATGCATGTGACCCATTCTTCTATGCCATAGCCAAATTTCATATTCCTTTCCTAGACAACACTTTTCATTTCCAATTTCACTTAACTCATATATGTTGTTTGAAGTTCTTGCAGTTGTACCGACCAATTTCCCTGAACCTTCTTTTGTTATCTCACACTTTTCTGAATCGAAAGTAAGTTTATGACCTTGGTCACACATTTGACTCACACTTAGAAGATTATGTTTCATATATTCTACCAGTAGAATATTTTGTGCCTTTTCATTCTCGTTCACAATTCGGACTTTGCTTTCTTCAATGATTTTGGATGAATTATCATTTCCAAAGGAGATTGGTCCATTTTTTTCCTTTCATAATGTAAGAAATTTGTCTTTATCACCTGTCATGTGTTTTGAACATCCATTGTCAACATACTAACCCTATTTCTTCTGCTTAGCTTGTAGAGCAACTTTGCATTCTTCACTGTTATACTAATCCTTCTTTCTTATCCATGTCATTTTATGAGGTTCTTGTCTCTGACTATTGTTATTCTATTGAGGTTCTTTAGGAAGGATTGTCATTCTGCATTCATTGGCCATGTGTCCAAAATTGTTACATTTGTAACATTCCACTTCAGTGCTCAAAGATTCAAACCTATTGTAACTTTTTCTTTGTGTGTCATTAGGTCTCCTTCAATAATCCCTTTGTGTATAAATCTCAAAGTTGTTACTATTCTTTTTGTTAGCTTTACAATTCATAGCTTTATGTCCAAAATTATTACATGCATAACATAAACCAAAAAATATAGTTTGATACCTGGGAGTTGAAGATCTTATGAAAGGGGGTGCTCTTATGAATCCTTCTTCTTCTTGAGGCCTATTTGTCTGCTATTGATTCTGAAATTTGAATCTTCTTGGTGGAGGAGTGTCCCTGTAATCTTCCTTGTATATCTTCCTATCCTCTTTGATTGTTTCTGCATGGCTCTTTGGATTTGTTTCTTTCTTTGTTGTTTTGGAGCTTGATCCCTTTTCTGTCTGACTATATCCAAGTCCGGACTTGTCAATATAAGATTTTTGACTGCTGATAATGTCATTAATAAATTTTGAGCTATTCTGCATATTTTTCTTTTGAATATATTTTCTTAGTGTGACAACCTCTGCTTCCAAGTTTCCAATGATCTTGTCCTTTTCTACTAGTTGTTCTTTGGGTGCTTCTTCAATTCTTTTATCTTCTTCTATTTGAACCTTCAATTTTGTGATCATTTGTTCTAGTTCTCGAGTGCCCTTTTTCTTGTCTAGTTCTGCTTGCAATTTCTTGTTTTTCTTCTTTTCTCTTCTAATAACTTCTATGGCACACATTAATTCTTCTCGATAGTCAACTTCTACCTCTTCAATTTCTTCTTCGACTTCTTCACATTCTTCTTCGGCTTCTTTGTATTCTTCTTTGTTAGAGTCTTTTACCTCCATGAATGAAACTCTTCTTGTCTCATTGTCACTGACTTCATCTTCATTTGATGATGAGATGTCTTCTTTGGTGTATAATATTTTCTTGAAAACTTTCTTTGTAGTTCTTTTGCCTTTATATGTGTGTTTTCCTTTTGAGTAACCTTCATCATTTCTCTTTTTCTTATGACGACATTTGTTAGCAAAATGACCAATACCATCACAATTAAAACAAATTAAAGGGAGCTTACCTCTATACCTACCGTTGGTTCCCTTGTTCAGTATTTTGACGAAGTTGGCCACTTATTCATCATCTTCTGAGGCATCATTGTTGATGCTATATTCTTCTTTTTCCATTTTCTTTTTCTTTGATCTTTTGGATGCCTTGAAGGCTTGTTCTTTTACATCTGGATTTTCCTGCTCAGTTTTCATTTCATATTCTTTGAAGATTCCATGTAGTTCATCCATGTTTATTGAGTCCAAATCCAATCTTTCTTCTAGTGCTGATATCTTAGGGTTGAATTTCATAGGAAGAGATCTTAGTATCTTTTGAACAATTACAGATTCTTCAATTTCTTCTCCCAGTCCTATGATTGCATTCACTATTTCATCAAATCGCAAGAAGTAGGTTGTGATATCTTCATCTTCCTTCATTTTTAGTTGTTTGAACTGACCTCTGTAAGTCTGAAGCTTTGTTGCTTTGACTTTTGTATCTCCTTCATAAATATTTTGAAGCAAGTCGCAAATCTCTTTAGTGGATTTACAGTGTGCAACTTTGGTGAATATCGTATCACTGAGACCATTCAAAAGTGAATTTGTGGCTTTGGAATTATTCTCACTGAGTTTTACTACTTTGTCATTTGTTGGTGGAACTGCTCCAACCCCCTAGTTTCTCAAGCTACAATCCGAGGGAAGCTCCAACTCCCCAATTCTCTGGCTACAACCATAAGGAGGCTACAACCCCCTATGTTCTTCAGCTACAACCGAAAGGTGAATACAACCACCTGTCATTTCCCCATCCTGCCACCCTGAAGTATAAGTAGAATGATGGAACCACTGTCAACCTGTCACTATGAGATATATCGTTGTAAACCCATACCAATAAATCTGAACCATGCATCAATGATGCACCAACCTGTACCAAATAACCTGCAATCAACCTGTACCATAAACAAGTGCATCCAACCATGTAACAATTATGTACCAATCATGTGTCAACTACTCATCAATATGTACCAACATCATCAACTATACACCTCATGTATGTGTCAACTCATCAACTACTTGTCTCAACCATGTACTTAACATGTACCTCAACCAAAATTCCTCATCAATTTCATCATCCAAATATGATTTGTAGCTCTGTAATAGACCTGATGCATATGATCACATTCCTGCAAACCTTCCTTAACTTCAACAACAAGAGACTAGCATTTTCATCAAACTTGTCTTTAGTCTCACATGCCTAGTTTTGGATTAGTCAACAACCCCAACTTGAAGTAACCATAACTTTGTACCGGTAATGTATAAAGATCTGAAATTGATACAAAATTTTCTTCAGTATTTTTTATACAATTCCTCCATATGTCACTACTTAGAACCTTTCATAAAATGATTTACAGCAAAAATGGCATACCTTGTTGAATTATGGCTTATTCTAGAGGGCGACCTTGTAGAGCGTGCATTGCACAAAATATTTGTTTAATTGATCTAAAATGGTTAAAAAGAATACTAAATAATGCACCCTAAACAACACATTTTATTTTATTGAATTTGGATCTTTTATGAAGAATTTATGACGTTTTTACCCGAAACACATGTTTTTGACTAGTTTCGGGACTAGCCACAAACCCTATTTTCCACAGAGTGTAACGCCAAAAATGAAATGAAAAACAAGATGAATTTTTTACCATAGATACTTGGATATGTTTTTGCAATGGAATATCAATTTCACGGTCTGAATCATTATAGAAAAAAAGTTATAGCAAAAATGGTGAGATGACCTGTAAATAACATACCTTAGAAAGCATTATCAAAATAATTTACCCTTCCTTGCATTTCGGCCTTCTTTTCTTCACCTTCCCTCAGAATTTCGGCTTATATATCCTTGGTTACCTCAAACACCTATATATGTTCAATATTCTCAAGTGTGATTAAAATGAGAGAGCCTTGCCTCTTATTTATACTCTCCAAGTAGCTTCCTTAAAAACATCTTCTAGGTCACTTGGCCCCACTTTCCTTATTTTAGGGTTAACCCACTTCTAATTTCTCCATTAAATTTATTATTGAAATAATTTATTTTTTATTCTCTTTGAATTATAATACACTCACTACTTCACTTTATTATTTACCTTTTAAAATCTCTTAAACCACTTTGACTACTTAGACCTTTTGGGGCTTCTAGAGGACATATGAGGGTCCTCCAACTGCGTAAGGCCATAAATCTCAAACCGTGAGGAGTTGTGTGACGTTCCACATACCACCAGAAAATGAATTACATGTACTATCCATATAGAATATTATTATCTGAAAATATATCATAACGCATATTGTTACCCATCAAACAAACTTGGGTCCATTACCTAAACCTGGGGTCTCCAACTTCTCATGAGAATAACTCTCTAATCGTGAGGAGTTATGTGACGTTCCACATACCACCGTAAATGGAATGAAAATAACTATCCATCTAGGATCTCATTATTTCACAATTAAGCATGGGTTCTCTTACTCTGCAAAGCGTCCTCCCGTGAGGGATTTCACCATAAGGGGACCACTTTGGAGTTCATCCATCTTTACTTCTTATCAACCATGACAAGACAATAATGAGTCATCTTTACATAAAAAAATCTTGGGTCCATTACCCAAACCTTTGTGTTGCGAGGCTTTCTTCAAGGGTTGAAATCAATGACAACCAACCTTAATCAACACAATTGATAACAAAATTGGTATTAAATCAATTGGTATCAATCCTCAATTGATATTCCTATGAAATATCAATGAAGAATAAGTAGCAGATCAAGAAGATCAATAAGATTCATACCCTTTTCCTATTTGACAAAGGAAATACAATAAAAACTTTGGGGGAGTATTTTGGTTATAAAATAAGAAAGTTATTAGATTAGGTTTAAAATACTTGATCACTACAAATTGGTATCATTACAATTTAGTATGAAGAAAACTACTTATTTAAACAAAAATATCCCAATGAATTGAGATAAGGAGTTAGTAAATTGAGAGAGGGATAAAAATAGTCAGAGCCTCACTCTTTGTCATTGATGTCAAAGGGGGAGAGAAGCATTAAAACAAAGATAAGCATAAAATATTTTTCTGTCAGATAGAAAATAATATCACTGATATGGGGAGCAAAGGTATGAAATCATTTTTGTTTTACAGATATGTTGCCCTCAATGACAAAGGGGGAGATTGTTGGAATTATTGATTATGTGTTTTCATTGATGGAAACATGAATCAGTGATGAACAAATTTATACAACGTGAATCGATCATGAACAAATTTATACAGTTTGCATTAGTGTCAGGATGGCCAATAAGGTTTGTCCATATGTAATGAAGGGTCATTGATGGAAAGAGAATGCAACATAGAAGAAAGGATAAAGTTCAGGAGAAAAATCGTATGGTAAATGTCATTGATGTAACATTCAGTCACTGTCAAGGATCGATGATATTTCTTACAAGTACATTTTATAAAGCTCAAAAGAGATAATGATTTTGAAGTCGTGCATGAGATCAATTTTCAGAAAGAGAATATTTATAGGTCAAACCTTTATAAAAATCAAGCAACTGGAGTCACTCATCCAGAATTTGGATGTAAATCTGACCATTGGATCACAGAGGAAACCTGCATAAAGAAGGAGAGAATCATGGTCGTACAATTGAAGATTCAGGAGTGAATTAAACCATCAGATCGTGTAGGAAGAACTGGTCAACTCCGACACTAATCGCTCTGGAAAAAAGGAGTCTAGAACATGAAAGATTACCCAAAGGTCGAAGCCCTAATGTCACGAAAAACATTGATCTATAGAGAAATATTATAACCATCAGATCAGAGTTTTGTAGCAGCAACCAACTCTGGAACTGATCACTCTAACAAAAAGAAGCCAAGAATAGGTAAGATTACCCGAAGGCCAAATCCCCGAAGTCACGTCAACCATTGATCTGGGTTAAAACAAAAGAATCATCAGATCACAAGGAGACTTTCAACTTCGACACTGACCACTTCGGTGGAAAACGTTTTAGAGCATGTAATTTCACCTGAAGGCCGGAGTTCCGAAGTCACAAATTAAGACACATGGTACACATAGTAATCTCCCATGTCGGCAAGGAAACATGGTGCATTCATATGGTGACAAGTGTCAAGGTCTAGTTGGCACTTCAGGTATACGAAAGTCACAAATCTATGTGACATGTGGCATCCACTCTATCATTTCTACGTCAAAAAGCTATGCCACTTCGGGAGTAAGTCCTTCAGGGATATCTAGTTTCTACTACCAGCAAATACCTGAAGTGCCAAAGGCCGAAGTTAATGATGGTCATTGATCTAATATCTTCTGGGTTCTCTTGACCATTGATCAAGTAGAATGGAAGGATAGAGTAAGTGTAAATTATGAAGTAACACTAATCGTTGATCTAATTTGGGAGAATTCTCGAGCATTGATCAAGTACAATGGAAGGATAGAGTAAGCAAAAATCACTAAGTAACGCTAATCGTTGATCTAATTCAAGAGCATTCTCGACCGTTGATCAAGTACAGTGGAAGGATAGAGTAATCATAAATCACAAAGTAATGCTAACTGATGATCTACTTCAGTAGTGTTATGAACCTCAAGCATAGTGGAAGGATACCGTAAGTGGAGGTGTTAACTGACAACAAGCGGTCACCACCGCTTGATGAATTATTCGATAGGTTATCACTCCGAAGGAATTGAACTACTTTAGATTTTTAGTAACCCAGAGTCCCAGAGTACCGAAGCTCCAAAATAAGATCTGGACTACTAAAGTTTATGGATACACATCAACTCAATATTAATAGAGTATACAAACTTCGGTGAAATTTAGTCCAGGATAATTGGAATTTTATAAAAGGAACAAACTCCCGAAGCCGCGAAGTACCGGAGGAAACAACAAGTGTCCATCTCATGATTGAATCCCAACCATTAGATAAGGACAATAAAATTGTGAGAAATGAGTCTTTTAAAAGAATGATCAGACCATTGATCTAAAATCGTGATCAACGATGAGGATTAAAACCATGAACTTAATTTTCTCGAGATATAACACTCTAGAAGATATCACTTTGAATATAACAAGATTTTGTAAAGAGAAGAAAAAATCCATAGTGTCGAAGTCTGGAGAACACAGTCTCCACACTAGACATATGGGTGCTAAAAAGAAAAAGGGGAATAATTACGAAGCATAGAACATTGGTCTCATGATAGAGGAATAAGGGTGAAAGAAGAGGTAGTTCTTAAAAACATGGTTTGAAGGAAGCACCTACGCAGAACTCAATTTCTGCAACATTTGTAGTGACAAGTTTTTAGCCAGAACAAAATAAATGCAAAACAAGGGATTTTAAGTCTTTAAATCAATATATTAATGATAATAATAATAATAGAAATTATTATTATTAATTCAAATGAAGAGGTGTATGAAGAGGTGTAATGGTTCAAACAAAGGGACATAATGCTTCAAACTTATACCTATTGGGAGACTATATAAACAAAGAAGAATGGTGAACAAAAGATGTAGTTGAATTTGTTGAAGGATATATATTTATATATAATGTATTGAATTAAGGTTCATTCTATAAGGTTGGTGTCTGTCTACAAGTTGGGTCCTCTATGAGGATTGGATTCCTCACATCTCGGTTGGATCTGAGATCAATAGGCTAAGACCTGTTATGAGGGTTGGATTCCTCATTTTTCAGTTGAATTTGAGAACTACAAGTTGGGTTTTGTAATAGAGAGATAGTTCTCTCATAGTTTTTTGAAGCTGAATATATTCAAAGATTGATATTATGTATTCATTCAAGTTAAATAAATAAATAAAATATTTATTCTTTTATATATTGGTTGAGAAAATGAAATAAATATATGTTGTTCAATTAATTTATGAAAAGTGAAAAATTGTCCAAAGTTTTGTGACACTGAGTCACCCCTCCCTCTCAGTGTCAAGTGTACATTACAACATTACCGAATCACATAATCTTTCCAAGATGAAATGAATTTCCATTTTGTTGTTTCTTTTAAATTATTTCTTGGTTGTGTTCTTTGGTTTCTTTAGACCGGTTTATCCTATAACAGCTGAGTACCAAACATCATACCCCAGTGCTCCTAAAAATATTTTCAATTTATATTCCACATCCCATACTTCAGACCAATCTAACCATCAAACCACAATATTCCATTATATCTATATCCATTATCCATGACACCCATGATTTACCTTCTAGTGGTTAAATTGTTTCCTGAAGGAACATGTTCTGACACCAATTGTTGGAATACTAAGAGGGGGGGGGGTGAATCAATATGAGCACTTTTACCAATTTTACCACTTTTAACCACAATACATAAAATTCAATCGTATTAAAAGTATATTATCAATGTATCATTTATGATTTCATTCAATATATCATGAGCATATAAACTGTTGGTGAAAATATATACCATCTATTCACAACACTTAATTGTCAACCTAGGGAGGTAGACTTACAGGAACCAACACTGTATGTGCAGGGTTGAAGAGAGAGTTTATAAAAAATGTAAATCTACTTCATGAATTCATAAAAGAAACTGCAGAAACAATTTATGCTAATCTGCCCTGTTCTGTACTCATTCTGCACTAATCCTGCACTAGTTCTACACTAATCACAAAATGTGTTCCGGGCATATAAATGATCTACTGAACATTGATGGCTGAAAATAATGTTTTAATTCTGCTACTTATCACTCCATAATCACTCAACAACTTCTATTGAAATGAAATGAAAACATCTACTGAAGTCGAATGAAACCTTTCTATTTAATGAGATATCCAAAATAGTTTCTGAATTCAAAACTACTACTTCTGCTCTATTAAATCAATGGGCAATTTGAAAAATGGAAACTGAAATCAAACTCTTGTTGAAAGATAATACTTTAAATCTCGAGCCTCTAATAAACTAGAAACTATAATAAACATAACACTTCCAGCTCTGTCTCAAAAGAAGGGGGCCCTTCCTTCTTCATCAACATGTCGATTCTTCAAATATCTCTCATCAAATATCTTGCTTCAAATTTATAGACATAGAAAACTTCATAAAAGAACAACTCTGAATTTTATTGAAAAGAAAGAATACAATTGTTGTAAATCTACTCTCTACTACATTTCTCTACATACTATTAATCTTCCCCCCCATATCTACTCTCAAGAATTCCAGCTTACACCATCGCCCCCCCCTCCATATCGAGGCAGAACCATCATTTTATAATGTTTTTAATCCTTTTTTTTGGATCTGTGATCCTCCATCTAAGCTAACTACCAATGCTAAAAATGGAAAAGCCATGTATTGTGCAGAATATTAATTACATAATAAACTTGAATGGGCGATCTCATGACATGAAGTGTCATGATATTTTCCTCTAATAACAAATTCCAGTTAATGTGTCTCTACATGCGTTCTTCTTTGAATAGGAGTCCAGCTTGTATGCTGAAGTGGCATCAAACCTTACAAGGCAATTTGCACCCAAATTTGACTGTGTGGGAAGTGACGAGAATTGACAGAAATATCCGACTACAAGCTAGAATTATACTATCATTGAAGTTGGGGTCCACATAGATTGTTGAAGATTTTGATCTTAAGAAATAAGCGATTGAGTTTAGAGAGCATGCTTGTATTTTTCAATTCCCATACTTCGTGCCCCTTTTCTGTTGATGAATCATAACTGATTTATGAGCCATTGCGCCAATCACTCCAAGGCTTGTATCATGTTTTGCTGGCAGTCAGATTCAATGAATTGATAAGCCGATGCACCATCAAGGAATCCAGAGCTCCTTTACACAACGTCTCACAACTCAGGAAAACACAAAGTTTAACACATGCTGCCACATACTCCATATCTGAAACTGTTCAGAGTCTGATGCCACGCACTAAAATAAGAACTTAATATATTACATACACGATTTGAAATGCATGTTGTTAGAGTTGGTGGTGATAGCATTAGGTAAATAGATACATTTTCCTATAATAATGTGGTAATAATACCAGAAGAGTGTTGAAGCATTGGAGCAAGACTTTGCAAGAATTCCTTAAGCAAAAGACTTCATAAGTATAAAAATTTTAATCCATTCATTCCTAGAAGAAGCCAAGAATCTGCAAGAAAATGTATTAAATCACGAGCCCAACATTCCCCCATGCTTGGATTTTTTCATGTCCTCATGAAAACGAATTTACCTCTTAACATTGGCATAGCAATAGAATGCTAGCGGTCCTGAGAACTGTCCACTTGATGATGTGGAACTACTGAGAAGATCTCCTGCACTCTTAGCATGTTCTTTCAAAATATTTAACATCTGCGCCTCGACTTCAACATAATTAAGATCCGACCATTCATAATTTGTATAATATAACAATCTTCAATCCAATTCTTATTGCAGTTGATGCTCTGTTTATTTGCAGAAAACAAAAACTATTTGAAGGTGATGACCTTTATTCACTATCCTACCTACCTACTTAAAAAAAAGGAATCATTTCTTTAAGTATAGGAAAATAACCAATGTAGCCACCATCTCAGTAGAATAAAAAATAATTCATACCCTTTGATAACATATATATGTGCATAGTTACCAAGGTATGTTGAGTAAGCAACACCGGTTGAGTGTTTCCAAAAATTGTTGAAGGAGAAGAGCATCTGAAAGCTGTAAAGAAGATTGAAACCACTGCTCAATGTAATCATGCATACCCTGTTCTTTTGTTGTTGGAATGTATAATTGATCAGTCTTCTTCGTAGGTTGGCATAGGTGCTCAAAAGGAACCACTGGATCAACTAATTTCTCTGTTATCTCCTTAGCTACAAAGATCTCTTCAAGTTCTATTAGAATGCAATAAAGTTCCTGCAACAATCTCTTCTTCTATTCAATCAATCCTAGATCCATTAGCTGAATTTTTATTATTTTCTTTTTTTGTTTGTTGTAGGGGGTTTTCTAGAAGAACATAAGTCACACCAAATGAAAACAACTAATTCTAAAAACTGAATCTAAAAACTCACACTTGCTTGAAATGAAATCTGCACACTTGCTAAATGAAAATCTCTATTGTCTCAAAAGAAATCCTCTTGCTGAAATTTGAAGACACACTTGCTCTATTGAAAACTCAAAGAAATAATACCCTGCTGAAAGTATATCTGTTGAAAAGAAAGGCACTCTTACTAAAAGGAAGATTACTTCTACTGAATCAAATGCACACCCTCTTATACTGTCGAAATCAAAACTCTCTTACTGCTGAATGAAATCTAATACTGCTAAAATGAAAACACACTTGCACACTGCTGAAATGATAGCACACTTGGCTTCTAAAGAAACACTTGCTAAGATCTAACTACTCAACAAAGATTTGGAGGACCCTATGACAGTAGCTGCATAGGTCTTTACCTTCTGTCTTACATCTCCTCCTCCCCTTGGCCTTCAACAAACAAAAAACAAAACCCAATCTCCAATCCTTTTTAGTACCTCCCCGACAACGACGCCAAGAATGTTGGTGCAAATATATACCATCTATTCAAAACACTTAATTGTCAACCAGGGGAGGTAGACTTAGAGGAACCAACACTGTATGTGCAGGGTTGAAGAGAGAGTTTATAAAAAATGTAAATCTACTACCTGAATTCATAAAAGAAACTGCGGAAAGAATTTATGATAATTTGCCATGTTCTGTACTCGTTATGCACTAATCCTACACTAGTTTTTCACTAGTTCTACACTAATAAAAAGATGTGTTACAGACATATAAAAGATCTACTGAACATTGATGGATGAAAATAATGTTTTAATTATGCTACTTATCACTTCATAATCACTCAACAACTTCTATTGAAATGAAATGAAAACCTCTAATGAAGTCGATTGAAACCTTTCTATTTAATGAGATATCCAAAATAGTTTCTAAATTCAAAATTGCTACTTCTTCTCTATTAAATCAATGGGCAATTTGAAAAATGGAAATTGAAATCAAACTCTTGTTGAAAGATAATACTTTAAATCTCAACCCTCTAATAAACTAGAAACTATACTAAACATAACACTTCTAGCTCTGTCTCGAAAGAAGGGGGCCCTTCCTTCTTCATTAACAGGACGATTCTTCAAATATCTCTCATCAAATATATTTCCTCAAATTTATAGAGACATAAAACTTCATAAAAGAACAACTCTAAATTTTATTGAAAAGAAAGAATACAATTGTTGTAAATCTACTCTCTACTACATTTCTCTACATACTATTAATCTTCCCCCCCATATATACTCTCGAGAATTCCATCTTACACCATCGCTCCCCCCCTCCATACCAGGGCATACCCATCATTTTATAATGTTTTTAATCCTTGTTTTTGGATATGTGATTCTCCATCTAAGCTAACTACCAATGCTAAAAATGGAAAAGCCATGCATTATGCAGAATATTAATTACATAATAAACTTGAATGGGCGATCTCATGACACAAAATGTCATGAGATTCACCTCTAATAACAACTTCCTGTTAATGTGTCTTTGCATGCGTTCTTCTTTGAATAGGAGTCCAACTTATATGCTGAAGTGGCATCAAACCTTACGAAGCAATTTGCGCCCAAATTTGACTGTGTGGGAAGTGACGGGAATTGACAAAAATATCTGACTATGAGCTGGAATTATACTGTCACTGAATTTGGGGTCCACATATATTGTTGTAGATTTTGATCTTGAGAAACAAGAGATTGCGTTTAGAGAGCATGCTTGTATTTTTCAATTCCCATACTTCGTGCCCCTTTTTGTTGATGAATCATAACCGATTGATGAGATGGTGCGCCAATCACTCCAAGGCTTGTATCATGTTTTGCTAGCAGTCGGATTCAATGAATTGATAAGTTGAAGCACCATCAAGGAATCTAGAGCTCCTTTACACCATGTCTCACAAATCAGGAAAACACAGAGTTTAACACATGCTTCCACGTACTCCATATCCGAAACTGTTCAGAGTCTGATGCCGCACACTAAAAGAAGAACTTAATATATTGCATACACGATCTAAAATGAATGTTTTTAGAGTTGGTGGTGATAGAATTAGGTAAATAGATACATTTTCCTATAATAATGTGGTAATAATACCAGAAGAGTGTTGAAGCATTGGAGCAAGACTTTGTAAGAATTCCTGAAGCAAAATACTTCATAAGTATGGAAATTTTAATCATTTCATTCCTAGAAGAAGCCAAGAATCTGCAAGAAAATGTACTAAATCACGAGCCCAACATAAACATAAACAACATCACATCAATTACACAATACACCAGGGTTTACATGGAAACCCAAATGGGATAAAACCACAAAATGATTTCTTATATATCAAAGAATACATTGATTGGAAGCACCAGCTTCCCAATTCTCCAGCTACAACTGGAAGGAGGATACAACCCCCTATTTATAGGCTCTGACCTAAAGGAAGCTACAACTCCCTGAATTCTCTAGATCCAACCACAAGGAGGCTAGAACCCCCTGATTCTCAAGCTCCAACCTTAAGGAAGCTCCAAATCCCTATGTTCTCTAGCACCAACCATAAGGAGGCTACAACCCCCTTTCCTTGCCCCATCCTGCTACCCTGAAACATAAGTATAGACCAAAATGTCATTACCACAATCACTACCATTGTCACTATCACATCAACCTGTAACATGTCAACCTGTCACTATATCCAACCTGTCACTGTCGCATTAACTTGTCATAGTCAACCTATCACATCAACCAATCAGTATCACCGTGTCACTGATATACCATCATTGACTAACTGTAACCATGTTGAGCATCAAATTGTACCACAACAAGTGAAACAACCATGCACCAACACCTATACCATGTACCTCAACCATCAACCATGTACATCAATACATGTACCATACCATGTACTATACCATGTGCCAACCATGCACATCAACCATATACATTAGCACTTGTACCATACCATGTACTATACCATGTGCCAACCATGCACATCAATCATGTACATCAACACATGGACCATACAATGTGTCGACACCTTGTACCATGAGGGATACCTAAACCAAATACCACATCACTCATCCCATACACCATGTACCACAAGATATGCCAAGCAAGTTTTATCAATGGTGTACCTCAACCATGTACCATATCAATAAGTACCTCAAACATGTGATAACATCACCATACCAAACCAGACATCAATATATCCAATAGTGCACTTCTAACAATGTATCACATCATCATCAATATGTACAATATTACATACCATCACCACCATGCCTTAAGAATGTATCATACCATAACCAAGTATAAGAAATATTCACAGAAGCATACCTGTAACTTGTTGTTGACCTACTATACTGTAATATTGACATGTGACTCTTCCACAACCTTCAACATCTTGATACCAATATATGTACCAAATTTCCTTAGCCTCATGGGACTAAGACTCCATGTCATGTGGGGCCTTGCATGACATTCCCTAGGAAACCCGTAGGGATGGCTTTCATGACACTACTGGTCTAACCTATGGGGGTCAACCGAATTAAGGTTTCCTCATATATTCTCAATCTCCTCTGCAACCCTGAAACTCCCGCACTTCTCACTTGTCACTACCTCAAATTTAACAATCGCAAATTAGCCAAAATATCACTTGCTCTCAATATAGATACTCAATGAATGTGTGTGTGTATCAAATGAATGTCTCATGATGTTTATTTATAATTTTTCAACCAACACCTTTTCCTCACTTTGGGGTTGACCTGTACTTTCTTGTTATCACAACTTTACCCTTTAATTAATTCACTTGTAACCAACTAGGGGCTTCTTAACCATTCTTTGGGGATTCCAACTTCACAAGGCCATAAGTCCTCAACCATGAGGAACCACATGGTGTACCACCTATCAATGTAAATGACACGAAGAGGACTATCCATCTATGAGTGTGTTACATGCATTTTCACTGCTCTTCATGTCCTTATTCCTCAAGCAACTTTGGGTCTCATGACCACACCTTCGGGGCTTCATGTAGACTTCATCAAATGAACCCATCACATTTTCTAACATCAACCACTCTTGTTGACATCAATGACAACTAACTCACCATCAATATCAATCACAACTATGGGGTATCTCGAACGCTCCAAGGGTTGACATGAATGACAACCAACTGTCCAACACTTATGATCTTATGTATGGTAAACATATATTACTTCCAATTGAGTTTGAAGTTAAGACAATAAGAATTTCACTACATGTGGGGTTGGACCTTTCAGAAGCCTAGAAACACTTCTTGTAGAAAATCAATGAAATTGAAAAAATGTGTAAGGTTTCCTTGTACCACACCTCTATTTTCCAACAATGAAGAGAAAAGTTCAATGGAAATTTCATCAAGGAAAAGAAGTTTTAGGAAGGAGATTGGGCCTTTTGTATGACTTCAGATCCATAGATTTTAAGGGAAAGTTGTGTACTCGTTGGTTGGGACCATGATATATTGACAATGTGTATGACAATGGTTCTGTGAAGCTTCATACCATTGATGAATGTTGGATACCTCTCATGGCAAATGATAATCACCTAAGATTGTAGTGTCCCCAAGGCCGAGCCCCGATGTAAACCATGATCTGAAAGAGATTGTAAATATGTGTTATAGGCTGGTGAGCCGAGTTTTGTATAAGACAGTAGGCTTATGTGTTTGATTAGGCCATAGAGCCTAAGGATTGAAGGCCAAGGGCCTGGATTTTGTATCTGTATATATATGCAACACATCAATAAAATATAAACACCGCCAGGTGCAGCCTGACCACGATGAATGAGTGATGGGGGACTGAGCATCCACAGAGTGGGAAAGGAACAAGGGGCTGATAGGTGGGAAAGGGGTTGAGTGATGAGCCTAGGGGATAAGCCTAGGGGCTAAGCCTAGGGGCTTAAGCTTGGGAAATAATATTTTAATATTATTTTAAAAGAGACATGTGCATTTCCATTTATCCTAAGTTCCTGGCAAGGGAGGGAATGAGATGTACGTTGTGGTACGCATGCAGTTCCCAGGGTGACAAGTGTCAACACTGGTGCATGCAAATATAATCGCCAAGATGAATCGTGGGAGGGGATCTTCTCTCCATTGGAACCCGAACCTCTGAGCGTGGAACCGATAGGACCTCTGCCAGATTACCCTAGTTGATCTCTGAAAGCCAAAAAGCCTGTGTTTGTCCTGAAGAAACTGTGTACACCCTGTCCAGAGCTGTGAGTCTGTTTCTGTTCTAGGAAAAACCCGGGAGCGCATTCCCTGAACAAGAACCCTATGTTGAAATCGAGCGGAAGAATCCTTAGTTGTTCGGGAAAAGTTGAGCTAGCCTGTGCGTGGAGCCTTGTTCCGAAATGACGACCATAAGATCATCCTGTGACTACTGAACCGGGTTGGGAAGCCTTTTTCTATTTTCCCCGTGATTTTTGTGGCCACACAATACTGGACTGCGTGAGGCTTGTTGGCCTGTGAGCGACTCCTCCAGGTGAGAGAGTGCGCAGAGGAAGGAGAGAGCTCCTGGAAGGAACCCTGTAGCTGCTACAGAACCCGGAGACTTCCGATCCGGTCTGTTCCTGTAACCCAAGGTAAGGGAGACTGGCAGCTGAAGGACTGTCCAGGTGACAGAGAAGGTGCACTCTCCTGGGGTGGAACAGGCATGTGGGGAATGAGGGTCTGTGGGCAGTGAGTGAGGGAGATTCCTGGGAGATATTTCTTCCTGGTGGTTGTGTATGTGCTATCTTCCTTGTAACCTCAGCCTAGCCTAGGATTCCTTGCCTTGGGGTGGAGCTCGGTCCCAGCTCAGGGGTGACCCACTGTTGAGCTGATGAACAGTGTGGTCTAAGGCTGGGAGGTTCGTGGAAGGCCTGCATTTGGTTGGTGGATTCCACCATTGATAAAGATAAGTATCTGACTATGTTCTTTCACATTTTGGCATGACTGTGTTGTATATATTATCATGTTTTCCATTGTGTGAATGAATTACTGTTTAATTCTATGGCTTGTTTAATTGTAAGCAGTAACTTATATATTTTACTCTGAGAATTAAGTGTGTTAATTGTTTAAATGCATGTGCTTATAATGTTTGTACGAATTATGCATAAAATTCATGTATAGAATGGTAACTGAGAGGTTTGAAAACCTCAGTAGTGTAAAAGGGTATGCTACAAAGTGGTATCAGAGCCAAGGTTTCGACACTGAGCCTAGATGGGCCAGTGGAGTAGTCTTTGGACTAAGAATGTGAGGGGAAATTGAGTTGGGAGGACCAATTTCGGACCCTGGTTTGCTCCGAAGCATCAAGGAGATACTTGACGAGTTTAAACTCGGGAGGATCGTGAGTCGTAGGATCACTGTGGGATTACCTGTCAACCGTCCGAGTTGACAAAAGTTGCACAGGGTTTAAGTCATCATGGGTAGAGGAGAAGTCCTGGAGAGATGTCGGGCTATTGGAGTCATCGGGGTTTTAGAAGTCAAGAGAACCGAGACCTTGTGAGTCTTGAAACACCGAAGAAATCATAGCCATAGGATCTTAAGGAGGACACGTGTCAGAATCCTGGAGAGAGTTGGAACTCGGAGAATCGGAGTTCTCAAGCACATAGAAATCTTGTCACACAGAATCACGATCCACGATTCACGACAAGATCTAGACCGTTCATATTAGGGGACACGTGGCAGAGATCTGCCATCAGGGAAAGTCCCGACAAGGAGTAAGTCAATCGGTGTTTGAAGTTCATCGGGAGATCGGGAACCCTGGTGACAAGTGAGTCATACACTTTGAAACTATGAACCCTGAAACCCTGATGAGAGCTTTGAGTACGGTCACGGGGTAGAGGTCACATGGACCTGGACTTAACCGCGAAGGGTTAAATAAAAAGGCACGTCGACATATCGGGAATCGGGATATCGGGGATCCTGTGAGCATATGTGCTTTGACATTGAAACCGCTGAAACCTCGATGGGGTAAGGTGGAGGTCATATAGTATGGTCATGTGGACCAGAGGCTGAGCCAGGAGGGCTATCTAGTGTAAAAGAACATCGGGAATCGGAGGATCAGGGGTTGTGAAGGCATGTGCATCGCGACATCACAAATCACGAAACCCCGATAGGAGGATTGATCACGGTCACAGACAGTGGTTATATGGTGGAAGTTTAGCTAGGGGGAGCAGCTAGCGCATGAATATCTCATTAGGAAATTAGAACCCAAAACCCCGATGGGAAGTTGACTGCGGTCATACGAAGGTTGGTCGTATGGTGAGGGTATAGCCCGAAGGGCTAGCACAGACAGAGTCCATCGGAAATCGGGAAATAGGGGATTCCGCTGTCAAGAGTTTTGGCACATTTTGATTCGCGAAACCCTAAACCTCAATAAGGGAAAAGGCCGGGGTCACGAGTCAGCGATCACATGGGGTAGGGCCCATAGCAGGGGCTAACACGTAAAGGTAGCGCATCGAAAAATCGGAAATTGGGGATTCATCCCACTAGAACACTGCTGGTTTCAAAATCCTGATAAAGGTAACCTCGATAGAAGGAAGGGAAACCTTGAAGAGTTCCTGTGGGAGGAAAATTTTCCGATAGGGAAATAGGAGAATTTCAAGAAACCCGACAAACATAGAGCCAGACAAGATCAGAAATGTGAAGTTGAAATGTCTTTCGTTTTTGTTCGCAATAGTTATAAACGTTGTGGATTATTCATGAAGTTTAATGGCCTGACAATTTTGAATTGAATTGCACAGTGCGTTTGCAGAGTTCAACGAAGGCCAGAACCCTAGTTAATCAACGCCGAGTATGGAGTGGGGAAGAGTGCAGTTTACCCCTGAAATAGAAGACGAACAAGAAGGAAAGGATGTTAACCTGGGAGTCGAAGGATCAAACTCTAATGGGCATGGAAAGGAGATGGATAAGGAAGGACGTATAATGAAAATCCTTGAAGGATTGCAAAGAGAGGCCAAGGAGCGTCGAGCTGATATCCGAAATCTCATGAAGGTCAAGGATCGGCAAGGGAAATTAAACTTAAAATTCTTCCAGAGTCTGGAAAGAATAGAGAAGAAACTTGAGAAGGAAAGAGACTCAGGTACGACAGAGAGTCGCAGAGACCATGGGAGAAGAAGTAGGTCGAGGAGTGGTAGCCGACATCTTAGTCGCTCCCAAAGACGTTACGACAGTAAGACACACAGTAGTTCAAGCCCATCACCTACCAGAAAACATCAAAAATCTGGAAGGGAGGAATTGAAAGGAGAGATGAATAAAATTAAACCTGCAACATTTGATGGAGAGCATAAGAAGGAGGAAGATGCTGAAACTTGGTTGTTGGGCATGAAGAAATACTTCCAGCTGCAGAATTATTCTTCCCATGCAGAAGGAAGAATTGCAATGTACTAGCTGAAAGGAAAAGCGTCCATGTGGTGGGATCAGTTTGTGCAGGTGCAACACATCAGAGAGAAAGAGGTCATGTGGAAGGAATTTAAGAGATATTTCGAGAAGAAATATCTGACTAAAAGATACTATGACATAAAGATGAAGGAGTTCTTTGAACTCAAATTGGTCAATATGACCATTGATGAGTATGAACGAAGTTTTCTGGAACTACTGAAGTATGTTCCATTCATCAAAGTCGAGGTTGTTAAAATTCAGAGGTATCTGAGTGGACTGCCACCTTCCATTGGTGACAAGATTCAATACAATGATCCTAAGACCATGGAAGAAACCATAAGAAGGGAGAAATGCCTATATGAACAGC